>CAJPEX010005086.1:0-18029 GCA_905338405.1 Notodromas monacha | reverse complement strand
ACAAGTCTGAATTTGTGTTCGGGAGAAGCTGTTCATAACTTGGACTTATCCTCTCCCCCTTTCGAATACTGTATGTCTAAATTGGCGCTGCTTCGTGCTTGACTTTCCTTTAGAGATTTTCTGAGTAAATATTCGTTCTCAAATTTGCTTTTTGCTGTGTTGCCATTGATTGCATGGATCTCATGTATTTTCACTGAAGAAACACTAAAAAGAATGTTGAAAATTTATTGAACTGTAGAGCCCACGAATGGCAAACCAATCACTTCACGGTAAGTGCAGTAAATTTTGCTGTAAAAATGCGGTAACTACGCATTTTAAGTTTATAACAAACATTTTTTTTGTTTCCCAGGAGAAGCTACGTGGTGCACGTGTTAGAAAATCCCATCACTGTCTATTAACAAAGTTGTCGAAATTTGCCAAGTTTTGTACTGTGTTACCACAAACATGCAATTGTTTATCTCACTTTGAAGAATTTTCCAACTCGAAGTGGGCATAGCTCAAAATTGTCAATGTATCTAGTGTGTGGTGAACGCACAGATATTGTCAACAATCAGCACGCCAGCAGTGCTGCTGAAATTGTAGCCACTGACGATATGTGTCCAAAAAGTGTTGCTTGTGCAGTACAGTATTCGGTTGCCTGCTATAGCGTAACTTCCCGCAGAAACCCTTTTCTCATGATTTCGTCCAACCGAAACTGCCTATAGCTGCTGCTGTTGAGGCAAAGATCCATTTCCCTGATTTTGCGCTCCGATTCTCGCTGCGGTGCTGAGTAGCCCTGAGGCCGCATCGCCATTAATCCCCCCTTCGCCTCCCCCCTTTTTCCGAGGCAGGCGTGAGGGATGAGATGAGATTTCGTTCCGGTGCAAGAATGTAAACTATCCGCCCTGTCGGGAATGTCCCAGCAGCTCGCAGCACTTCTTCGCTGTCCGAGAGTCGATTCATCGACTGAGACCCTGCGTTTCCTCAATGCATTTTCTGAGGGTACCTATGTTTACGGTCAATTTTCCCTTTGAACTAATTTATATGATATATAATTGTGCTGTTAATGCCTGGTGTAGCAGACGAACTTGTGTGGTAGATTGTAAATGAGATGTTGCTACAAAGATAAGCTTTATTCTTGAAGAAGTAGCATGGATGTCTAAAGTTTTTGTATACCGTAGTAATTCGACTTTGAGGACGGGAATCAGGAATGAATAAAAATGTGACTGCAGTCAGCTCTGGCAAGTTGAATGTGAAGTCTTAGCTGAATCCGAACTAAATCAAAATAACTGTAATATCAACAAGCAAATACCTGTTTTTGTTGTAACTGCCTTAGGCATTTCGTATGTCTTGCAAATAATTAATTCAATTCACAAAAAAAACAGCCAATTTCAATGGTTTTATCAAGAGTTCGGCTGCATAAGCAGCCGAATTCTTTTCGAGAAAAATAAGTGTCTTGAAAAGCGTGGAAAAGTTCTTCGAAAACTTACGATTCATTCCATGTTTCCAAGCTGTGCTTGGATTCCATCACTAATTTTTTGAAAGAATAAGCTTTAATGTAACGCATTTGCTTACTCCTTCAACAGTTTTGCGGAGCGTGGCTCTAAAAAAATGCAGTTGAGCGTTGAGCCTCTCTTATTAGAATGTGACGGGACTACAAAATTTTGATTTACAGAGTTTATGAGTCAGGGAATATGGACTGATTTGTGTGGGTGAATCCATTGAAACGATTCGCCCATGTACCGTAATTATTACTAGAATTAATCATTCTTAGATGTCGTATCTGCAAACAGTTTCCAAATTCCTTTTGGGAAGCTTAAAATAAAAAATCTTATGTTCTGAATCAGGTGTTATAAAATTTAGCCCCAGTTTAATAGCACAAAGGCAATAGAAAATTTTGATTTAGGGCGTTTAGAGCCAAAAGCGTTTTTTTAAGGCAGGTAAAAATGCTTTGGTCTTGAAGGGATTGGTCAAAAATTTACTGAAAATGTGAGTTGGAAGATTTTTGACTTCAGAAAGTTCAACTTACAGAGGTTGAACTGTATAAATTGTAACATTTTAAATGTTGCTAGATTCTGCTTGAAATGTCAGCTAAACTTTGACAGAATTGCAAGCTTCCAATGAGCAAGAGTTGTGACAAGCATTTTGTGAGGCTTAGATTTTTGCGGTGACGACATTTCATTCTTATTTTGAATTCCATTCAGAAGTTCAATTACCCAAAATTTTTTGATTAAATCTCGCCGGAGAGATTTTGGAAATCTAATTCAAGATCTTAGCTCGACATTAAAAGTACTGCATCCATATTTGTAAAATAAATTTTTTAAAATTATCATGAGAAAGAGTCAGGTGCCACGAAAAATGGTCGAAATGTTGTGCGTGTTTAACTCTAGCCTCTCATAGTATCATTAACACTTTTCATTACTCTCCAAACACATGAATAAATAATATAATGCTGAATTATTGATTAACTCCTGTTGAGATCAGAAAATAAAAAAACAAGCCATTTGCAGTATTGTTCCATAAATAATTTGTAAAATAATTGATTGTAGTGCATAACGGTAACACATCAAAATACCGCAGCATCTGTTCGGTTTTTTCCGGTATACCGTAAACTTTACTGTACTTGCTTCCGCCAAAACCTGCAGCACCCTTGCATATCCTGCTGGGCCTTTCTCCAGGCCGTACAGATTATGGCGTGACACCCCTTGCCATTTTTTTTTCGCTCCATGGCTTTGAGAGGAGGGTCTGGTTGCGTGTTGATCAGCTTTCTTGCGGGTTGAAATTGGATTGGCTCAGCCGGCTCGCATCGCTTCAGTTATTTATGTGCGATGGATTGCTTTTCTTGTGAAGCTTGCCGCCTGCTCGTTCGAAACCCATGCATTGCGTTGTGAAGTTTCGAGTCTGGCATTTTTGATACGTCGCACGGTCTTATTGCAAGATTGTACTACTTTTTTATTCAACGAGCTTCAAAATAAAGCGGATTGCTGTCCAAAATACAGTACCATCAACTGTGTGAGACCGTACTGTCGAACCTGAATTGTTACTGAACATTAATTGTACGGTGTATCAATCGTGTCCGCCCGAAAGATACAGGATATATACTGTACTGTACTGTAATTAAACCCCTTTCACGGAATCTTATCTTCTCAGCTTTCTTCAGAAACGCTTCAACACAGTTTTAAATCTTAATTGACCTCATCATTCAGCAAAGTCAGCAATTGGAAATTACTCCTTGATTACTCATTGATCCAAAACGTCAGTAAAATCGATCCAATGATTTTAAAAAACTACATTTTCACGTGGAAGATATTCTGTTGAAACTTTTTCGCAAATTAAATTGTTTGATCGATCGCGAATCCGCGACCGACAGATGATATAAATCGCGAAATACCACTTCGATCTGATGACTTTATTTGTTGTCCCGCAACATGGAAATAGTGTTTGGAAATTATTTTGAACATTTGTGATACAGCACTGTAAAAAGTGTGAATGACTTTTACCGAGTCCAAGTTGCGGTGATGAACAGGGTTCTTCTCTATTGCAACCATTTTTATTTAATTTTCTTTGAAGTAATCTACGCCACAATTCAAGTCAATTTTATGTGAGTTATAATCCAGCCAAGCCCTCATCTCATTGAATACAGGGTACTTTTCAACCCATCACTGAGCTGAATACTATAACTACGGATATAACCCCGGAAAATGAATGATCTTCAGTTTTACTCTCTGCGACTCTTCCTAAAGTTCTGTACATTTAATAAAATAATAGTTTGTACTGTAACAATCAACTCCAGTGAACAGAAACCTGTTTTGAAAAATAAACTAGGCTACAGGACAGAGCAAAGTGCAGTACTGAATCCTGGAATTCCCAGCCTTGCTGCACAAACGCATGCTCTTCGATTTATGAGATCAATGCCATCAATTGTACCCTTGGAATATAACTTTTTTTCTTTTGAACGAAGGGAGTTTCACGTTGCATTTAGGAGCAATAATCCGGATGGAAGATGGTATGAATTGCTATTTTGAATTTTACGCTCTGCGACCCTTCTAAAAGTTCTTCACATTTACTGCAGCAGTGTTCCCGAAACACCCAAAGTCAGTAACCGAACGTCTAATTAAGAANGAACGAAGGGAGTTTCACGTTGCATTTAGGAGCAATAATCCGGATGGAAGATGGTATGAATTGCTATTTTGAATTTTACGCTCTGCGACCCTTCTAAAAGTTCTTCACATTTACTGCAGCAGTGTTCCCGAAACACCCAAAGTCAGTAACCGAACGTCTAATTAAGAAAAGCGGACGATGATAAAGCAGATGTGAGTATCGGATCTTGAAGTTTCCGGCTAATACAAACAAAAGCTTTTCGATTTGTGGAATCAAAAGAGTTAACGAGAGCATCCGTCTAATTGATTGAAACGTTTTCATTTTACTAACAAAGGAAGGGACTTTTGATTACCCGGATGAATGGTAATATGCATTTATTTATCTAGTGTGCCCTGCAACCTTATAATGAAGTTGTATGCATTTACCGTACCAAAACACTCGAAAAAAAAGTCGCGATTGTGAAAAGCAGACGAAGAGGCAATTACAGGACCTGGGAATTTGCACGAACGAATGATCCTTGATTTATTGATGATTTCAGGAGCGCATCCGTGTAATACAAATCTAATTTACGTGATTCACCTTTTCCTCCAGTGACAAAAAAAGGGCTATTGCCATGGACTGTTCATAATCCGGATGAATGATAATATTAATCAACTTCTGTAATACTGTACTGTATACAAACTGCTACCATTTATTGAAGGTACAGTATGTACATTTACTGGAAGAGCGGTACCAAAACAGTCGAACCGAAAATTCAGTGAAGAAAAGCGGACGAGGCATGCAGAGCTGAAGTACCGTACCTAAACTTGGAATTTCCAGCTTGCAAAAAAAAACTCATGCCCTTCCATTCATGGGATCAATGTTATCAAGAGCGTACCTGCGTATGTAATAGAATAAGGCCTTCCGTCATTAACGAAGGGCAGGAGTGTTTCGGTTTAGAGATTGTTAATAATCCGGATGGATGATATTTTCGCGGAAATACTGTTGCATTAGTGCTCCTGTTGTCAGACGGACAAGCTGAATCGATGTGGGTCCACCGTTCCCTCCGCCATGGCGTGGAGTGAGAATCGATACCTGTGTCGGACCTGGGGGGAAGCGATTCGTTTCAAGCCCCCCACCTTCTTCCTCTTCTTGACTTCGTGGCTTTTTTTTTTTGGTGCCTCACCTCCCGTTTTCTTGAAAATGTTCTTTCTTTTTTTTTTACCACCAGTCATGAAACTGCGCCTCGAGTTTTCACTGATGCGTTTTGTTCTCCCGCTCCCTTCTCCCTTTGCCTCGGTTAATAACGAGCTTCCGTCTCTTAGTCGGCAGAGATGGTGGGTGTTTATGCTTCCAAGGCCGTGTTGGCTTCTGGTAACCAGATGTGCTCATGAATATTCAGGATTGTGCCCGGAGGCCTGTTGGAATGTCTGCATTTTTACGCTGCGTATAGGTCGAATGATTCCATTAGTGTCTCGGGAAGGAAGGCCCGACGGCTTATCGCGTTCATTGGAATGCCGTCGTCCCGTTGGGTTTTCCCAGTTCTATGCTAGACAAGTCTTTCTTCAAGCTGGCCAATTTATCAACCCCCCCTTTTTTTGTGAGCGGGGAATACCCGTGTTTTCCTGTGGAGTACTTGGATGAGTTCCTTGGTTCCTCGTAATTTTCCAATCACTCATCGAAGGAAGGGTTACTTGACTCCCACGAAGGTTTACATCGCCGAACAGCTTTTAGCAGGATGAAACCTGGCCAATGTGAGAACAGTAGGTACTTTCGAATTTTTTTTCTGCATTTCGTCAAAACTCCACGACGTGCTCTGGCTTTTCTCTGTAACGTATTTTTTTATATTTTATTCTAACAAATGCGACCTTGTTGTCGATTGAATTAATATTTCTTAGATTTTTTGGAGCAATTTAATTCCCAAAATATTTGGATACACTTTCTGTAATTGGGTTGCATTGTGAATGTATTCCTTCCTAATTAGTTTTTCCTGGTTCTCGTGGGATCCGCATGAGTGAACACCTTGTGGCCAGAAATAAACGAGTGTTTACTTCACTTTCTTAAATACTTCACGTCACTTTGGCGTGCCAATGTGCGACCGGAAATATATTTTTTGAACGGGAGCAATTAAATTTCGATCGCTTAGGATATGGTAATGTTTAGCAGTGAGAGTTGCATTGAAGGTTTTGGAAATAAGCTTGACCTTCAGCATTATTTAATTTTGGGTGATTGATGATCATTAAAATTTTAAACTCGAAATTTTAAGGATGTGGCATAACCCATCAGGGTACCTGTAACTTTCGGTGAATACCCATAAGATCGATCAGCATTTGAGAGTTTTGTGCGAGTTTTTCTTTGTTTCAAAAAATCACGTAGGTAATTGAAATTCAAAGCGTCGGTAATCGTGGGCTACATTTAAACTAAAAATTTGCAAAATGCGAACGTTTGAGGGCGATGATAATTAGCGAAGAAATCGTTCAAGAGCAAAGCTGGTGCTGTTGGTCCAATTTTGGATATAATTTTTCGTTTCAGTAACTAATTCAAATACTGTACCATTCCGACCTTCTGAACGCGTCGGTGCAACTCCAATCGATTCGCTGTGACCTGGGCCTTTCAAAACTTCACACTTCTTCGCCAGCTCTTGACCTTATCGTTAAAATTGCGGGATCTTGTTTCGTTGGACTCACGTTTTGCCCTCTCGGAGTACATGTTTGCATGCGGTAACACTTCACAGAGCAATTTACAGAGCATCTGTTGCCCATGAAGGGCGTGGTTGCTGTTCGCTGCCTCCGTGGTTACCAGTACAGTATACAGCGTTCCGACGTCCGAGGACATAGTGTGAAAATAACTTTATTTGATTATTCAACATTGACGTTTGTGATTTGTTTCTGCGCTTGACAGTAGATAAAAAAAATCGGAGCTAATGATACGGGAAGATCGAACATTTGATTGCCACAGTTGAATCATTTTTATGAATTGAAAGAATTCCGTGTTCGGTGTATGGGAAAACAATATTTCCGATAGAACTTGAAACCCCCAAGTTGCATACGAAGCTGAGAGAGACGCTTTATTATAAAGTTTTTTTTAGTTTTAAAAATTAGGTTTTCCAGGTTCTGATTCCGAAACAATCAAACAACCAACTCACCATAGTAACAATAAAACTTCAATCAAGCTTTCTCTCAACTGTCTTATAATTTCTTTTTAAATCCTAGTCATGACTTAGGCATCGGGTAACAAATAAATTTAAATTGAGGGTCATTTCATTTTTTGAAAATTTTCGTTAATATTGCAAAAATTGAAGTCCTTCAAAATTGTAACATTGTTTCAAGTCTGTAATATCGTCATGAAGAAGCTTTTTCATGGTATTGAATATTCAGCGCCTCTTCGACTGCATCGAAATTAGTAGAACATAATAGCGGTAGTAGCATGTAAACCTGTACTAAAATATATACTGTACTGTATTATGCACTTTTAACTCGACCTTTTCTTACTTCAACCCGTGTGAGCAAATATTGGAACAGGGGTCAAGATATGATCGAATATTTATCTGTAAAAATTATGCCCGTCTTTACGTATCCAATAAAAGCCCGATTACAGCGCAAGACTAACTAAACTTATGAACTCACCCTCTTACAAATGTGAGTGATATTAGTAGAGAACATTTTTCTGTTTCGGTATACTGTATTAATGGAATGCCCTGGCGCGGTTTCCTGAAAATCAATATTTACGCCTGAGCAGGTGGTGTATTCATCCATGTCGTCATGGCTGAGTAAAAGTTAGTGCAGCGTTGAAGCGCCAAAAAATATTCGGAGTATTGTTCGATGACTAAGCCTGAATTCTGCGAACTTACGCATGCCAGACGATTTTGCCGACTTGCTCATCGCTTGCGAGAATTCGTCTAGTCGATTGTCCGCGGATTCCGAAGCGTGTTCGTGTGTGTGAAGAACGACCGACTTCGATTATCGATTCCCTTTCTGGCAGATCGAGATCGTGGGTTTTCTATTGGAACGTGTTTGAAGGACGTGCGAAAATTTTCTCTTCCGAAAAATTCATATCTTTGGAGTGCGGGTATGTAAAGAAATATGTGTCTCAATGGGCTTTACCTGACTTTTGGCAGGCATTTCCGGGGGTGGGGGGGGGGGAGGGAAAAAATATNNNGGGGGGGGGGGGGGGGGGGGGGGGGGGGGTGGGGTGTAGGTAAAAAATATGTTCTCCCGTTTCTTTAGGAAGAAACCCCGCTCCCCCTTAAAATAAAAATGGTGATCAATTCAAGTTAAAAATATTCTTTTTTTTAAACGCTCTGGAATTCAGTGTCACTACTCGGATTAGATTTTCGTCAATATGGTGTCATGGTGTTGGTTTAATTTGTATTTGCCAAAGACTTAAAATTAAAACGGTTAAATGTGTCTACGTCGACGTGGCCACATAAAGTCAACATTCATAAAGTCAGCATTCATAAAGTCAACATTTTTGAGAAAAGGGTCGTAACTCGTGCTTCATACTTATAGATCAGGTTTGATAAGAACACCCATTTTTCATCTAACTTTCTTGAAATTCTTCGTTCCGAAACTTTTAGTTTCTGGGGTATTGCGATATGCTTTATTCATGTTAAGCAGCCTTTTAAATTCCTGTTCTGTGGAGTGTTTTGAGTCTGTATCATGCCCGCGATACTGTCGAAACGCACAATAGTTTTTTCAAAACGTTGATTTTTCAAAACTTTCCGGGAGTTGGTGAAAGGTTTTGAGATTGAGGACTGATTTGAATGAGACATTCCTGTAAATCTTATTCTTTAAAATTTTCCATTATCTCGAATATTGGTCTCATAGATGGAATAGACTGCATGGTGCTGCTAACTCGTGATCTTGGATATCTCGAGTACCGGGCGTAACCGAATAAACTAATAAAGTGAATTTTTGTTGTTGAAAAAACGAGAGGACAGTCAAGTGAGTACGGTAGTTAGTGTTAGATTCGGTTCCACTCTCAAGTTTTAGTTAAAATTTGTTGTTGCTGCTGGGAATGACTCGATGAAATTTTCCCAGGTTCCGAATCTCATCAAGCCTGAGCTTGTCGTGGATCCGCTCAGTATTATTCTTGTTTCTGAAAAAAAAAAATGCTTCGAATTGTTTATCCGATTTTCTTCGCGAATCCCGGTCATCGCGCGGAAGTCGCTAAAAACGCAGACAAACAAGAGATAGCCTAGAAATAAAGAAAGATTCTCGTGCTAGGCAGCGACGATGGCAGAAGCCATGGACATAATTGCGTGACCTCATCCGCCGTGTGGCAATTATGCATGCGGCGAGTCAGAAAAGCCTGCTGGCCAGTATCGGCAATAACGGCGCTCTTCCATCGGTTCACGTGCCGCCGTGCATAATTCCTTCCTTAGTCCACGGGGATCTCTTGATGCGTATTGTTCTTTTGTTCTTCTTATGGGTGTGTGTGGATTCGCTTCATAAGAGGATGATCGAAGCATCTAACCCCGGAAAACTGAGAGGAGCTAACATAATTTCAATTACAGTATCGTGATCTGATTTCGGAGGCAGAATGATCTCAACAAATAAACATATACAGTATGAGTAAAATACTGTACCTGAAAATGTGCTATTGAGAAGATTATACTCAGGACTTATTTTTGTGCTCAATTTACACGAGCCTTTGTTCTTTTCGTAACAGGAAAGCGTGAAGACGAAAAAAAAGGGATACGCGCCCAGGATCAATTGTTTTCTGAATTACATTCTGGTGTCGCATTCAACTACAGTATTACAGGGCATTGTTTTCGTAGGCATTGAATATTTTTTGAAGTGAGATCAACTGTAACAAAGCTTTTTTCACACGGGAAAAAAACAACAGAGACGTTCCGAAAGATTAAAAAAAAAATTTATCCCGTGGATCAAGTAGTCATGACTTCTCCCGCTCAGTGGTGATGCTTTTCGCCGCAGTGTTTTTCTCATTTATGCTTTGTGTCTGGGTGCTTCTATGCTACCATCCGTCTATTATTGTATGAAAGTTTTCTAGGCGTGTTCCCGTTTTTTGTACTCGTGACAAATTTCCAAGCATTAACGCGAATCTCATTTTAAAATCGCATTCGATCCAATGAGCTGCCCGCTGGAACAAGTTGAAAGACGGAAAGTCACGCATAGATTTGATTTCAAGGCAAAAACCTTGGTAAACCCACTCAACCCTGTTGCATCATGCATCCGTTATTCCATCACATAAATGTGGCGCATCTGATATCTGTGCGTTGGAGTGGATTTTTCTTTTTAGAATAAATGGTGAAATTTTCTCAAAACCCGGGGGCGAGGAGCTGACCGTGCCTTGGGTCAACGTTTCATGATGCCTGCTGTTTTATAAACCACGCTTTTTGGGAACACAATGTCTTATAAAAATAACGATTGCGATCATTTTTATCTGAAGAGAAGTTTTTATTAAACTCGATGAATCCGCTTAGCATGAATTTCTCCAGCCATCCTCTTTGTCCAAATAAAACCACATACCGTATACAAAGTCAACTTGCCTCCGTATTGGTATCTTGCGGTTTATAAATAAATATGGTAGTCTTCACTCGGTTTTAAAGTTTTCTTTCCATTCTTGTTCTGGAAATCACACTGAAGTTTTGGCTGTGAAATTTTTTTTTATCAGTGCGTCAACCTCTTCTACTGATACCGCTCAGGAATGTCCAATGTCCGTGCGGAAAACAGCCTTTGATTTGGTACTAGGATGTTTAAATTAGTATTAAAACTTTTTGAATGATCAAATCGAGTAAATGGGCCAGTCTCTCACATTAAAAACACCATCCAATTTACTTAAAATCACGAATGCCAGAAAAAAGTAGATTTCCTTGGCATTGATAATTTTGTACATGCGCTTTACTCAATGGTTTTTTGATCTCCTGCGAGGTCTGTTAGCCATAGTACTATTTACATCTTGATGAATTGATTTCTAAATACACGGAATAAAACAATTTAATGCTATTTTTTAAAAACATTATGAAAATAATTGCGTGCTTTTCCTGACTCCGAGCGGAAACCAGACATATCTCGTAGTCACTGCACATGGCTTCTCTGGAGCTGCTCTTTGTCCAGAGAAGCGGAAAAATGAGAACTGGACAATGAGGTCTCTGTGAAAATGCGTGCTATGCAGCGAGACTGTTTCTTTCAGGAATCTCTTACAGTCGATACGTGCAAGGACTTTTATCGGGTGTAAAATCATGGGTTATATGAGTACGTGCCTTCCGCCTGTTTCTTCTTGAAAAAATTGAAAAAAAAACGAGAGGCACGGCTACTGTCGATAACCGTCGAGGAGATATTATGAGCCGCACGCGATTCTCTTTCGGGAAAGTGCTCTATTCTTATCAGAAAAAGCGCGTATACGTGCTTATAGGCCACAGTCGGATTTTGATCAGTAATTTCAGAGAGAGAGAAGGCCATACATAATTTTGCATTAAAAAAAGGCTGATGGGGTCCCTATACACAGACAAAACTGAGAAAAACTTTTGATTCGTAAGTTTAAAAAAAAAAAAAAAAAAATCGGTAAGATACATTTTCCAGAAGGACTGATGAGAAATCCGCGACAGTTCTGCGTTAAAATTTACCAGTAAATTGTCCAAATTTGAGAGCGGTGAAAAATAGAGACGCTGGAAGTTCCCGGGAAAAAATACAGACAAGCAACTGACGGCTTGAAAAAGTGGAGACATTTACCTTGGAAACGAGGGGTTGCGTCTATGGGATCTAATTTTGTTGTTAGGGTCATTTTTCAGGTAAAGTCACAATGCTCGATCCTGCTGAAATATTTTCTTTTGCTAATTATAGCATACATTATTTTCGCAGTAGTTTTCCCTCAGAGAATTAGCCTCTTTTACTGATCTTTCATCAAAAGGATTAAAGCGTTTGATGAAATGATTGCATATTTTAAACTCTTCAGATCATCAGATCGAGATCGCATGTATTTTTGTTCATCGTTCGCATAAAAAAAAGATGAAAATTATACTCAGCAAAATCCGGCGCTTATAATTATCTTTCTCCCATGATGCGCCAAGAAACTTTTTCGCATGATTTTGATGTCGGAGCCAACAGAGGATTATACCTGTATTTACCTTTTCTGAATAATTGAGGCATAATGAAAAAATATTTTAAAAAGTCAATTAACAAACCAATTAACAAACCTCATTCCAAGTTTCCTGTTACATCCGTGGTTGACTTCGAGGGTGAAGTCGTGTACAGGTCAAGTATTGTTGATCTTGGTGTACCGCGTAGAGTCAAGAGGTAACCCGATGAGCAGTCGTTCGTCGTGTGTTAAGTTTTGTCGAAAAATTCCGCGAAGATTTCCCCCTTCATTTCGTGCCTCGTGGCGTTGGCGTCGTTGCACTTGCCGGCGATATTGCCCAAGATTATTTCGTCTCCCGGAGAACCCAGCAGGGAACGACCGGCCGGAACCCGCGGCGGCGGCGACCCCGGGGCTATCTCGTCATCAGATCAGGGGACCTGATGACGCCGTCGGGTTTGATGAGAATCCGGGGCGAGTTCATCTTCTGTTTGAGCGATTGTGTTCCGTGACGCGTTCACCTTGCCAGATTTTTATTTTCAAGGCTGTGTCGTGCTTGAAGATTCTTCGAGAGAACCGGAATCATACCGGCGAATCGTGGGCTAATGTACTGTTTTAAAAATGAAGGCCAGATTTTCCCGGTGAAAGTAAGAAAACGATTGCCGGAAATTCTGGAATGATCCTCATTGTTTCGGATATATTTAAACTAAATACGACAGCCTCTTCAGTGTGGATGTGCGGAAAATTTCCGTATTTGGTTCTCTTGTAAGGTGAAAGGTCAAAGCAAGTTATTTTTTGGGGATACTCCTGATGTTCCTATTAACAATTAGTAACTTTTATATACAGTAATTACTGCCGAAATCGGCAGTTAGGCTTGGGTGCTTCGTATCGTATGTACTGAAGATAGGAAAACTTCCGGTGCATCGAGGTTTCTTCTAATGGAAAGAAGAGCGTGGACTAATTTTACTGAAAGATTTCTTATAATATGACGTGTATTTTATGAATTACAGCCACCCACTTTATCGAGAAATACGAGTACAGTACAGTTCTGCAGTTTTGGAGACTGATGTGAGTTCAAAATTCAAACGTTTGTGCTGGTAACCTTTGTTTGAAATGCAGTCTTTCCTCGGATTTTTCATGCTTCTGAAATCGGCAGCACTTTTAATCAACTCGTTATCTGCTGTAACGTCATTAAAAATAAATGTTCGATGTGCGGGGAGGTGCGGACTTTGTAAAAGAGGAAAACTCGATTATTTTTATAGTTGTCTACCTCATAGTTAAATTTCCTTATTTGCAACACTTTATTAAAATGTACATCACCCCCGTCGGACCTGACAATGCAGCATATTTAGATTTGAAATCGTTTGGATAGCAACTATCTAAATTTGAGAAAGCCATGAAAAATTGAAACTATATATTTACCAACTTGAAATTTTGAGCATTCAATCCAAGACTTTCAAGTTTCGAACAAGTTTATTCAGCGAATTTCCATGACTGAAACATTGTTCAGATTACAAAAGTTTCGCTTTCTGGCACTTTTCCTTCTGAGAAACTGACTTTCATAATGCTGCTCGGTTTCAGCGTCAAAGGCAAATCTGTGCCAAGGGATTCGCGAGTATCCACGATATGACGAGAAGGATCTTTTTTCCTGACAGTTGCAATTTTGCAGCAGCGCGATATTGTCGTAATTGTCTCAAAGGCGAAAGGATTTGCGCGCTCGTTGTCTCAATTCAGGAGGAGCCACGCATCGCCGCTCCGTGTTAATCCTCGCCGAATATGCAAACCTTCTGGGGAGCGGCTGACTGACTTTCATGGATTATATATAAATCTCGAAAGCAATTCTTGCCGCTGGGGCAGGAAGCAGGCATTTTCTCGGGGCAACTTGAAAGACTCACATACGCGCCTCGAAGTAACGAACTGGGTCGGTGGGAACCGTGCAAGAAATTTCTGGTGCGAGTCCCAACGGAGATCCCGAAATTCAGAGGGGGAAATAACGTGGCGTGCCATGACGAGGGTTCGACGTCGTTTGTTTGCTGTTGAATTCAAGCATACCTCCGCGCTATTTCCGGTCATTCAATCTGAGTGACTTGCTTTTTTTTAAATCTCCTTCATCTCAGAGAAGTAGGAAGCTCGAACGAAAATCGTGGGGAATAGAGCAAAATGAACCCCACTTTTTTTTTGCGAAAAGTGCAGTACATGTACTGTATTATCGTTTTTTCCCCTGTGTTGCGAATTGACCGAGTTCTTCGTTATTTATTGACGTTGCGATCCGGTTTGTGCAAATACTGTAATATGTTTTTCTAGAGATGCTTTCGTTTGAAATGGAAAACCTTCCTCGCATATTGCTTGGGGTCGCTCTAGGTTCGATAAACATGCGTCTGGGTGTTTTAGGTGAAAAACGAGTATATTCCGATTCTACCGTGAGTTCTGTTTCGTCATGGTGCATAATATTAGCACCATCGAATTGCAGTAAAATAAACTTGATGATTTACTGTCAACATATGCTTACAAACAGTGGGTTTTTATTTTAGAAAACGTCGGCATGCCGGAGATTTGTTCATGTCAACTGCAAGGAAAATCACGCTAACCAGCTTAGGTACTGATGTACATTCAGTACTACGAGGGATATTCCGTAAGTTTTGAGACCCAAGTACAGTACTTGACGTCAACGGAGGTGTCGCAATTTTTGTAGTGTTTTTGAATGTATCAATTCTTGACTTGGGAAAAAATAATTCACTCAGCTTGAATAAGATTTGAGAAAACGAGCTCGAGTTTTTGATCCCATCATGTCCAATTCATTGATGGCCTTGAAGGTCTTCGGATGTGTCGTGCGAAAAATATTCAAATTTTCAAAAATAATGCGGATCATTACGAAAGTGCTTCTTGATGTGGGGGCAATGTGATTGGAAGGGTTTTTTACATTTGGCAAACTCTTATTTTGACTCTTTTCAAAACTTATGGACCAGCCCTCGGAAGTGTTCCGCGCACTCTCCTGTTTTGATGAGTTCTTATCGTTACTTGTACGTGCAGTTCTCTCGGTTACTACCGTGTACTTGTTTGAACAGGGCAGATTGTTTTCCTTGGTCCCTCCGAAGACGTAAATCTGCTTTTTACGCTTCTCGTATGCATGGTTTATTTTTCTGACTTGAACGTTACGTATTCCAGGAGGCTAATGAGAACTCAAATCCTGATTTGCCTTTTCGTAGCATTCTTCCTTAGTTTATAAACTTGCATTGAACTCGAGTATGCATGAATGTACTGCACGTCAATATAGGCACAAGGTTTAGTTCATAAAGCGGTTTCAGTACTGTGAATTCCATTGAAGGTCTTTGGGTACTTGGGCTTTTAAGTCAAGATCATACAGCTATTTTTGAAATCAGAGGTAATATTTGAAGAAAAGGGATCCTCTTTGTTTTCTTCCTGATTATTTTTCTTTACTTCCAGCCCTGTGTTCGGGTTGCTGTTGGCCACGATTGACATTTCGGGCTACCTTCAACGTCAATGTCACTTCCAAGAAAATTTTAAAATCGTAACTATTTTCAGCGGCTGTCATACCTAGGACAATATAATTAACAAATTTTTAAACAAATTGATTTACAATTTTGGTAGGACCTAGGTGACGCTTATTTCATCAAGAATAAGTGATCGACCAATCAAATCTTTGTCTTTTTCTATTTTATCTGGAATGAGCAAAATTTAGAACCAGGGTCAGGAAATGATCACATATTGCTGTCAAACTCGAAAAATTGCATGAATCGCCCATCAAAATTGGCTGACAAAAATTTGTACCCGTCCTTATGTTTCAAGTGTGTCACAATGCGCACAATCCACAAATCGTATTTGATTTTTGTGTATCCGCTTGTAATGGCTCTTTGAAATCAAAATTTTCTCACTCATATCGTCGCCCATGGCAATGTCATACAGTATATGGATGGCGACGAAAAATACATTTTTTATGTACATTAATTACAGTGAATAAAATCAGAATAGACTTTCCACGAGCTTGCAATATCTCAATTCATGTCGACTTCGAACCGGATTATGCAGTAAATTACAGCACAGCGTTTTGGTGATGATCGGGCGAAATATGCCGTATATTATCTGTGAGAGCATTGTTGGACTGTCATCCTGTTACGGTTTTTCTAGAACCTAACCTTGCTTCATGTCTGGCGCGAAACTCCGATGAATTCTCTACTCACCATTAAACCATACAACCCTCATACCTGGGAGCATGNGTAATTCAATTTAATGGAAATTACAATTTTCGATTCGTTCCAAATCATGATTCACCCGGAAGAGCGCCGTAAACTGCTGACGAATTTTTCCGCTTCATGTACGCGTTGTCAGAAAATCCATAGAATCTATGATTTTCCTCGAATCTGGCAGATAGAAAGAGGCAAGAGAAAACGCACGCGCAATTCGTCCTTGTAACATATTGCGGAAAAATCCGATTCTACTAACTGTCTTGCTATAATTTTAAAATTCAGAACGAGCTATTCTTGCGACACCGCTTATTCATGGTATTCGGGAGGTTCATTAATCCATTTCTCCAATAAAGTCAGGTTTTTACCAATTCCTGAAATACTCTCTTTATAACGGTATTCAGGCACCCGAAAAATCTTGGTAGAGGAAATTTCATCGTATGGGAAGAGACTCTATAAGCCTATACTGCCTACGGGACTAAAAAATTCATTATACAGTACAGAGAAATTCTTTGTAGGCAAAATCATTGTAGAGAGAGTCTACCTGTATATTGTAAAGTATGCTAGAAACACATTCCAAATTTTTCATCCATCCTTCAGCCAATTTTTTTCCTCAAAAAATTGCCCCTGCGAGTGCACTTTACATCGGCAATATTGCATACCGTAATCTCTTATTGGTGTGCCGCTGTCTGATTTTATTAGATGTCGGTTCCCGTGAAAGCAGTGCTTTTGAAGCATGGTTTCTCGGAATGGTTGGTTAAACATTTATCATTCAAGGACTTGCCAGCATGTCCTTCGATCGACAGCAGTTGGCTGGAGCATGCTCGCCTCGCGTTCCACCTTTTCCAATATTCTCAGAATGGTGAAAAAGCGAGACTTCTTCCAACAGTGCGTTTTTCCTAGTGCAGTACAGTACCGATACCCTTAAAGCTCCAGATGCGTCCTCAAACGAGGTTTAATAAACGATATTTCATCCGCTTCAGTACAACGTATGCGAGCTTCCTCACTCAAATATTTATTTCTAAATGCGCAGGTTGGTTCAAAAATTTTCCTCAGTTCTTATGCTTTCCGTGCGTGAGCCTTGGATTGATGCGGACAACACTTTTACAGATAAATGTTTATCCATTTGCGATCTCTTTTTTTTAAGTTCGCTCAGACAGAAAAAAATGAGGAAGAGCTCGATGTGCAAAAGCACCCAATAATTTTAAAGGAATATGGTTTGCCTGTCTCGCTTACATTTTTGCGAATTTTGTGGCAATCCGAAAGCTCCCAAATGTTCCGATTATTTGAATGATCTTCCTAGTAAAAATGTTCCAGATTTTATGTAAGTGTTCCACTGAAGCAATTGTTCTAAGCTAGACCATTTTTTCATGGCAATCATACTGAAAGCCAAAATCTTCATCGAATACCAATTTTTGAGCAAGAATTTAATTAAAAATTATACTGAGTATATTCCTGCGGAATTATAGTGTTTAATGTTTAAATTTAATCTTTTTGCCGAAGGACTTCAAATTGTAGAAGAAGCTTTAAAAAAGTTCCCCCGTGAAATGGCTCTGCTAGAATGCCGATAGATATCCTCTACAACATTTCTCAAGTTTCGAGGGAATTCTCCTGACAAGGCCGAAGAATATCTGGCATGCTTTTTCAAGTATTTCCGGGTCGAATATACGGTAATACAGTACATCCTCTTTGTAAAATGACAGGGCAAAATTTACAGCTTTGCACCTAGTT
>CAJPEX010005085.1:0-18033 GCA_905338405.1 Notodromas monacha | reverse complement strand
AATCTTACTAATTGTAATCTCGAAGGGAATCACACGGAAAAGTTTGCATTACAGAACAGACCCATGATTCCCGTTTTATCATGTGGGCAACCGGTATACGATAAAGTAATGAAATATTCTATTCAATCGGGAGACAATTCAAAGAGATACCTGTCAGCATTAAAAAGTTCCATGGCAACATATGTGTTACATGGCTTTTCTTGAAGAATTAAAAAATCTCAGTTTAAGCCAAGGACGTGAACAGGCTTTGCAGCCACTGCAGAATCCGGCCACTTGTTCCCCAGTCGGTGGTACATAAACATTGGATGTCTCTGAAATGATCCAGTCCACAAAAAAGTGTTGGAAAACCTTGAAACACGCAAAATCTTGCAGATCACGCAGTATATTAGCTCGATGAGTGATTAAAATCAATCAGAGGAGGAAAGTGGCAGAAGTTGAACGCTTGACTAAATGGTGGCTTAGATAGTGTTTAATGAATCAAAAAGTTGATCGTCAGTAAAAGAATCGTTTGATTGCGTCGGGCTAAATTATGTATGATATATATTTCAATTCTGTCTTCAAATTCAGTCGAAGAAAAATTGAGAATGCATCTTGTCCTAACCCTACGTTCAGAAGTTATAGCAAGTTTATACGATGTGGGATAAAATTTAGTATGAAAGGTTTTTTTTCATTTTGAAAGACCTTTCGAAGGATCCATCCCACTTGATCGAAATTTCATGGGAGAATTTTAACCAACATATCCCTTTTCACATGTTTCTGGAGAAAGCATAGTGTTTGGAGCGACCCACAGATGAATGTGTACTTGCGTGCGTGATTATCTGGAAGTTGCTATTTTATGACTACTCTCTCACTTATTCGCCCCACTTGTTTTTAAGGGCTGAGTTTACGATTTTACATGCATTAAAATGTCTGATGCCATCTGGAATGCAAGTAGAATTCTAATTACAGGACACGACCCACTTTTCCGCAGAAAATTTGCTTCTTCTGATGTCAGAATCAGTATTAGTGTCAAGTCGCACAATCGGAAACTATACCAGCGGCGTCGGATCATCTTCATAATGTACCGTACATCCGTTTTAGGGCCATTTTTAGTTCAGGTTTCAGTTGCAGATGCTGAAGAAACTCCTACTGCAGCCCGATCATTAAATGAATATAAATCTCAAGGCAAAAAGAAAGAAAAAATATATCTTCGGGGCGATTAAAAAAAAACGCGAATTTCGTTTAGGCATGCTTTTTTCTTCAATCTGAACTTCTGGAGAAAATCAAACGTTATTGCTACATCATTCAAGAAAAGTAGCGGGAAAAGTTTTTGTCTCTCGAGTTAATTTTTTCGTGCGTCCAGTTTTCCATAGATTTTTTAAGAGGTGGTCAGGATTTTCTTCCATTTGGAGAAGACGCGTTATTTTTGGTTCACTCATCTTCCATGATTTCAATGCTGTATTTTTCAATCTTTCCTATACACCCCGGCCAAAATTTCGCCTCAGGTTGTTTTTCAGACTCGCCGTCTTCTGATCATATGGCAGGTTTTTTGAAGGAGGCAAATTGCAGGATTATGGCTCTCATAGAAGACCCAGTAGATTGATGCGCATTGTTCTTCTCCTCGGATTACAACCAGGTCAAGTGGCTCCCATGAGGATTGGAGAACTCCACGAGAAACCGCACAGCCTCGATTTTTGAGAATCGCCTTCTGGGATATACTGCGCGTTTCCGTGTAAACGTACGGAGTAGCACGCTGCAGGAACAGGCGCCATGTGAACATGAAATATGACCCCTGTGTAGCCGCCACGTGTCCCAACAACCTTAATCGGTCGTCCCGCATCAGCACTTAACCCGTCCGGTATTGCCGAAGCTTGAGCTTGAGCACATCTCGCGTTCAGACAGCCAAGATTGATGCTGCACTGATGTTTCAGGACCTTCACGTTGCGCGTTAATCGACGAGTCCAGAATCCGTTGAATCAATCTTCAAAGAATCAATGCTGGGTAATCAAAATACCAAAAACAAAAAACACGTTCTTCCGACAAAACAGGAACGGATGCTCCGCCAAATCTTTTCCGCTTGCTTTGGTGCAGGGAATCCGGTTGTATGTAGGCATTGAGAAAAATATTGAAGTCATCGAAAAAGATTTCTTCAGAATCTCTTTGATCATAGAGGTTGCTGTTTGCGTGAGAAGAACTAATTATCCATTCATGGTCTCTGTGCTGGAAACAAATTTCTATAATTTTTCTTTAGTAAACACGAAACGGGCGTACGTATGTAACTTTCAAAAATTGTGTTAAAGCTCGAATTTTTCTAATGAGCACTGCAGTAGGACTCAGATTAACAAGAGGTTAATTAATATTTCATTCAATAAAAGACGTTGAAATTACGATTCAGCGAAAGGATAAAAGTGAGGCCTAATTTCAATTAGCTACTGAATTTTCTTCTGCTCCTCCAATTGCCTCAAATAATGCACCGAGATTGGCAAAAAAAATAATACCGTTACGTGTTCTCCATCATGTAAGGTCATCGTTGGATAATTTCGCCTGTTTAACGCAGTTTTTTTAATGTTAAATTATCCTCGAAATTTACTTCTTTGGGCGAATGAAACGGGCCATAAGCCGTGATGAGTGGATTTCCACTATACAATATTTCGAAATTATAACCAAGAGATATCTCTGGATACCAAAATGCGGGAACTTGAATTACATGAATGGTTTCTGATCACTTAAACCACAGGTACGGTGCCTTACTTTCTCGCGAGATCTTGATCATGCCTGTCTTGTACGGTTAGGATGTAAAATCGTCGTTAACATGCCATGCATACTGAACGATGCACTGAGCAGAGGCTGTTTGACTTCGTTAGGTTTCGTGTCACGTCGTTATATTGTCAAGTACTGCGAGAATGTTTCCCTAAAAACAAAACAAACAAAAAACGCCTGTGAAGTTGCGCTGTTGTGAGGAGAACAACATCCTATGCGATAGTCGAGTTTCACAACATCATTGCACTGAAATACCCGATGGTTATATCTGTAAAATCATATGAACCATTTTTATTCAGATTTATTTTGGGGATTTAAAAAAAATGACGATCAATCATTCGAAAAATCCGAATTGAGTTTCGCGGCCAACCGTAAAAATAGAACATACGTAGGTGTCTCGAGTGATTTTACGCCTTTTTCACATGTTTACCTCAACTTCAAGAATTTTATGGATATTCTTCTCGATATGAGTTCCGATGCTGAGCAGCTACACAAGATCGGAGTTTTACGCAAATTTTGAAGTTCGTAGCAACAATATTGTTTGCAAACGAAAAGCTTTCAGGATTTTCATTAATACCCCCTTAAAGTCATAACTTGGTATTTTTTCATTGTCGTTTTATTAACTGACATTACTTCCGAATTACACACAAGATATTCTGAAAGGTAACATTGATGGGATGTGCATTTTATGAGATCTTACTATAAAATGATGAAGTTTTTGAGTGATGTCAACGGAATATTGTATATGTGCATCCATTCCTGGTTGAAAGACAATGTTACGTCAATAAAACCGATTGGATGTACTTAGCTGAGCTTCAGCGCAAATGGGAGTAACCAAAGCGGCAATAGTTAAATTACCGGATTTATACAAAGTTAAAAACATTTTTTTCACGATTTGACATTATAAATCATGGCGTGCCTTTGATTTTGTTGCCTCTTATATATGACAGTATCACATATTCGTAAGAGGTATCAATTACTGTTCTTGAGTGAAGCTGACCAGAAAGATCCTCTAACTGAATTTGACTCATGTACGTTAATTATGAATTGTCAACAAATTCAATTCGTCAAATCTTTAAAACCAGCATTGACAGTTCAAGGACACAAAAAGACAGAATCATTTCTTCTGCTAGAAGTGTGATTAGATTGCGCTTTCGACTGACAAATAAGTATATTCAGCAGGTCTTATCATTTTGAAGAATTTAATGAGTAAATCCTACATTTCCTAGCAATATTGTTGAATTTCAGAGATGGGCGCATTATACATGTGCATCTTATAATCGATGGCATCTGCCGGAAGTAGAGAATACACGGTACCTTCGTTGGTTTCGTTTAAAATTTCTTAAATTGTGTTCGTTTTGATAAGACTTTTTATGTTCGGGTACGATGTGGCAGTTAAACCATTGCATAATTGAAATTGGATAAAATGTTGAATGAAATTAAATTGTGTCCAACACTTGCAACGGCATTTTTTCCATTCAAAATACTCGGAAAGTTTTGTTGCTTCTGATGATGATCTGTGGATTCGCACATGAGGGTAAATACAATACCTTCGCCGGTGTCGAAAATTAATACTCAGATGATTTTCAGTCTGCAAGAATATGTACTGTATCTCTCTCTCTATTTATCCTTTTTTGCTCTAAATTTAACAAAAGCGATGTGAATGAAATCACATTAAAATGTATCAGTCCAACTAGCTTCATTTGAGATTGATTACCGATGTTAATGGAATGAAAATGCGCCTGGCATTCGCCGGTGAAACTTTTTTCCATTCGCGATGGTCACGAAATGGAGTTGCGAGTCTTATAATCCCGTGGCGTCTCACACGGGAGTAAATACAGTACGGAACCTTCGTTGGTCTCGAAGGTGACCCTAATATCCTTTCATTTGGCAACAGTGCTCATCTCCTCCTCATTCAGAGCTTAACGAGGGCAGAGTTGCTGGTCCGNTTAATGGAATGAAAATGCGCCTGGCATTCGCCGGTGAAACTTTTTTCCATTCGCGATGGTCACGAAATGGAGTTGCGAGTCTTATAATCCCGTGGCGTCTCACACGGGAGTAAATACAGTACGGAACCTTCGTTGGTCTCGAAGGTGACCCTAATATCCTTTCATTTGGCAACAGTGCTCATCTCCTCCTCATTCAGAGCTTAACGAGGGCAGAGTTGCTGGTCCGCGACTCGCCATGACCTAGCTGAAAAGCGACGGCAGGCAAGACCCGCTCTGTAAGCAGCGCAGGTCGCCGGTTAGCGCGATGCGACCGCGTGAGCACAATCCGATTTCCTTCCCAGCCACCTTGTCAGTCAATTAGTCGACGCGTGCAGCACGCATTTATACCGTATATTAGGGATTGCTATCAGAGCCACTGAGGGGTTCTTAGGCCGATTTGGAAAAAAAGGGGGGGAAGGGTATTGCAGTTTCGATCCTCGGGGAATCACGGTGGAAATTTGCGCGCAGTGTGGCGGTAGGGACCGCCGGATTAATTCCTCTTTCATTCCGGGCAATCCCTAGTAAGCGTGTTTCCACTCACCGAAGAGATGACGAGTATAGGGGCCACGCCGGGGCTCGGGTCGCCTCGCTATCCTGCGCGACGGGAAAAGCTTCTGGGCCTCAGTGTCAAGACAGAAGTTTCCCCGGCAAATTCGGGCTCCTGATCCCTCCGTGGCTGAAAGAAAACGGTGGGACTGGAGATAACGGGTGTAAGTGGAGTTCGCTCCGGCGAACGAAGAAGTGATCAATGCGGAAAAAGCCGGCAGGAGAAAAGAGGAATGCTCGCGATGATGCCAAGCTGTTCTCATCGGCAGTAAGCACTGGATATCGACCTCGGATTAGGGGATTATTGCGCTATATTTTCTCGGAAGCTAGGCTCTAATCGTGAGTGGCATTTCCCGCAGATCGTTCCTGTGTACTACTCGGGCTCCCAGAGGTTTGTTGGATCTTTCTTTCAACGCAAATGTTTTCACGGCGTTCAAACTCATGGGTGGGAAAAACGAGAATAAAAATAGGAAGACGTGGCGGCCGCGCTCGACGTCAGTCGACGGAAGAATTCGGTCGCATTTCCTGTAACATGTCATCCGGTAGGCTCGTATTGTTGCCATGTCTGACGACTCCTGTCAGCAACAGCGCTGCTCAAACGTGCTGGCTGCTTTTCATCTCGGCACGACAAAGACTGAGACTCTGTTGGCGTGACCGCCCAACTGTGTTCCACTGAAAGCTGAACGACACGGAGCACAAGTACTGTACAGAAAACTGAGTGCCATACTGCCACCAAACCAAATTTTTTTTCAGCGATAATGTAAAATTGCTTGCATACTCAGGAAGAAGGCCTAACCCTTGGACAGCGAAGTTGGGAAATTTTTCGAAAATATGCTGGCTATCCTCGCCGTGAAAAAAAAAAAAAAAGACAGCTTACCAGGGAAAAAGTTAGGAAAATTCCGATTTCTTCAGGGCACAGCAAATGTTCATTGGGGGTAAATGTATCCCCATTCCATCCACATGGGAAAATGCTGGAAGGTCTGCTGAAGCAATAAGGTGCATACTTCTTGTACTCCTTGAAATTAGCCTTGCACAACTCAGTTGAAATTTTGGAGACCGTAAACCTTTCGCCGTTCTATTCAGATATTTAAGCCAACCGATGCAATCATTTCCTCGCTAAAATCCAGAAAACCTGAAGTTAAAGAGCTCTTGTCCAGTTTGCCGTTCTTGGAGAGAAAGTGGCGGTTTCTAGGTAAACAAGTAGGATGGAAAAACGATCAATGCTGGTAAGCCTTTGAAAAATGGCGATTCGTCGCGTGATCCCGCCTCGTCCCGTGGTCAATCCGGGCGCATTCGTTACATTATTGGCGGCCGATAACGCGGTAAGGAGCATACAATAAGTCACAAGTTTTGCTCCTCCATGCTGCGGGAGAAACTCTCGCCCTCCTTTTTATACGGTCGATATGTCCGTGGGCGGTTTGTTTACGTTCGCTTCTAGGTTGGGAACGAGACTCGTTCACGCACCGACTTTTTCGTACGTTGTTTTCATTGGCATTCAGCTCTTCAGGGGCGGGTCTGTGATGTGCCCATTTCGCATTAAACGGCATCGTTTCAACGGATTGGTCACGCTTCCAGCAGCAGAGCATGGCGCCACTTTTTTTTCGCGTGGGATCCGTCCTGGAACTGAATGAGAACATATTATGAAGAATTTGAAGTTTCTATCTGGGTCCTCGAGATCACAGTACTACTCGTCTCGGCCTCGCCGCGGTATAAGATGTGTGTGTGAAAACAACCACAGCTAAATACTATGCCCCTATTTCTTTGATCCTCGGTGGAACAACGCTGGTGTAGTCGTGTAGTGGTCAGCATTTTCCAGCGTCAGGAGCATCCACCCGCATTTTATAGCTATCTTTTCTAGACATACTTTCCTAATTGAATTGAAGAATATTTTTTCATCATCTGTACATTCAAGCAATCAATAATTTCCATAATGCAAGGTGAGAAATAGGACTGACTTCAGACAAGGCATAGCATATTTGAATCTACTACAGTACCATGCCACCTTTCTGTCAGTTCATGCATGTGTTGAAGAAATCCAGTAGTCCCAAAAAAATTCTTGTCCATGATTATTGTACTTCCAGAAAACCCGCGCATACTGAATATGCAAATGGCCGTATAAACTCACATGTGAACATTGTGCACATTGATGAAAGCACCTTTTCTCCTTTTCATTGCCTGCTATCTCCTCTGGATATTCACCTTCGTGCAAGATAATGAATGCATTTTTAAACATTTCTTCATAGTGTTGAGTACTTATTTTAATAACATATTTAAAGTGTTCCACCGAATCATGGAAATCACCGGACCTCCCTGAAAAGCTGGACGCTCCTGACTCCAATATGAACATCCCTGAGTTTGAATCACGTGTGTCTAATCATTTCTCTTTTTGTCCGTTAATTGAATTTTTTTCTTCGGAAGATTAGCTTGTTTCATCTGTTTGTTCCTGCAGTCGGCATTTTCCTCATCAAGTCTCCGAAACAGTTTAGTCTCGTAGGGTTTCACGTTTTTTTGCCGGCTAAATTGCTGCTGCGAATCTTGTTGCGCGCTATAGGCGCTTGAATATGGAAAGCGTTATTCATTTAGTTTTGGACTCGCGTTGAAGAGTACTGGTTCGCGTTATGCGTACATGCCACAAATTAATTTCGCAATCGCATGGCGGAGACGGCGCACAATTGCACACGTCGCACTTGGACCAGCAACGCGTCGTGAATGCGACGGGACACTTACTCGTACTGGTCGAATGCTCCGCTGAAATTGCTTCGTTCCGGAACAACAATCTAATCGCAAAGAAAATCCCGCAACCCGCCCAGGCGGAAAATTGAACGTACTGGAGTGCTTGACGGGTAGGATAGGCGTTGCGATGTTGCTACTTGATGCCCCTCTGATGAAGTCGGTGTCATCGACGAACGAGGCGATCAGGTTGATTTCGTTAGCCCAGTCCTCCGTTGCACCGCAACACGGGAACCGGATGCCAAGAGATAAGCGGATATTCCGACGTCGACACCCCGGGAGCGCATCATGCATTAGCCGCGCGTCGTCGTCCGCGTCACAGCGGGATGCAGTGACGACGACGCTTGTTTGTTGTGCCGGAACCGGTTGTCTTGGGACTCTGGGCTATCGGCTCTGCCCTAGGATTAGGGAAACGCGAGAAAAGACTGAGAGGCAATTTGCCTGGTACTGTACCCATCGTTTACACGAGATCCGACTGAACGAGGAGTCCCTGGAACAACTTCGATCTCTCAATCGGCAGAGGAAAACGCAGCAAATTCTATTCACGATTTTCCCTCCTTCGAAATGCAAACGTTTCTCATTCTTCGTCCCATTCGTTTGTATCCTGGAGAGATTTTTTAAACTCTTTTTAATGGATTGCCGCTTTGAAAGAGTCGTCGCGGTACCCTCTCACTATTATTGGTTTGAACTTGAATTGAAGACATCGTCGTTTGTATCTACGGTACTACAACAGCGTTACGCATCCCGCACGTAGCATTCAACCTGAGATTTCTGTTTTCACTTTCCCAGAGGCACATCTTCATTCAACTCCCTCACGCCATCCACTTCTAGTCCCTACTTACGTCCTGAACAGATTTGAGCACCACCGCCGGAAAATTTTGGAGTGAGCGGAGTACAGTGATTCTTTGAATTTTATGTGTTGAAAAGCAAATTAATACTGCATGTAAGAATTGTGCGATGGAGATTCACTTGAAATATCTCAGCAGCCTGAACAAAAACTAGGCAGACTTTCTTCGTTGCCATGCTTTTTTCCGGCGTTTATTGCCTGAAGAATACTGCAGTTCTCTCGATAATGCGTTTCTGGCTGGGCTTTTTTCCTGCTCCATCGTATTTATCAGTGGGATGTAATCGACAGATGAGATTGAAGGGCTCACGGGTCGAATCAAGAATGTGGTTTGCGGAAGGAGAACAGCATTCTGCCACGCGATTCGCGCCTTTTTTGTTTGTTTTTGTTTTATGTCTGCCCTTAACTTGATGCCACTCAAGATTCTTACTTTCCTTCACTTCTTGACGTCAGATACTTGAATGTGCCGTGTCAAAACATTGCAATTTCAGGACGATGCATCGCATTCCAATCTGTCCTCTAAATCCAGATTCGAAGTTTTATTGTACTGTGTACATTCTAGTGTCAGGTTTCCGGCAAATTAGTCGCTCAGTGTTCCCAACCCGTGGTCCGCGGACCGGCGCCGGTCCGCAGAAGTTTTTTGCCGGTCTGCGGGAAATTTTCAGCCTAATCAGTCAATCAAAACTCATGATGAAGTCAGTACTCTTTACCTTAAATTTAGAAAGGAC
The DNA here is from genome assembly GCA_905338405.1 of Notodromas monacha. Taxonomy (NCBI): domain Eukaryota; kingdom Metazoa; phylum Arthropoda; class Ostracoda; order Podocopida; family Cyprididae; genus Notodromas; species Notodromas monacha. Next base: position 8,458 of record CAJPEX010005085.1, on the reverse strand, counting down.
AATGGCAATCACAATCATCTCATGAAAATAAAAGTTGGCTTTTCTTCTAATAACACTTGATGCATTTTCACCTGATGAAATAAATAATTTTATTTTATCATTCTGAAAAACTTTTCTTCAACCCTACTTTTTTATATGTTGATGGTATTTAGCCAAAGCTGCTTCATTGGTGCTTGACTGAATTTTTGAAGAAAAAAACCCCGAAACCCTCAAATATGTGTCATAAAATCTTTCAAGCAAAACTTTTTAAAGTCTGCAAAAATTTTATGAAATTTTGTCATTTTGCAGAAATTTGTTTGAAAATTTTCAAACTGTTCACAAAAAAATGTTATGGAAATTTTTCCCGGTCCGCAAAAAATTCTCTGGGAATTTGCCGGTCCTCGGGTCCAAAAAGGTTGGGCAACACTGGTATACAGTATATAGAGGGCCATGCGTGATCCTCGATCCGCTTCAAGCTGAAACCAAACAAGATTAACTTTCTTTTTGGTTTATGTGATCTTGTCATTCAATAATCGGTGCGAGATTTCAGTTTGACCAGTACAATTTCAAGAATTTTCCAGACTTGTTTCAGTGCATCTTATGTTCCACAAAAAAGTATTCTGCTTGAGGTACTGAAGCTCAACGTGTGTCCAACAGGCGGTTGCGTCCGACGCTAGAGGGGACTGACGTTAAGTAAGTTTCCTCCTGGTTTCATCTACTTCGTTGTACAGTATGCATATTATAAGATAAACCTCGTTCTCAAAATACCGTTTGCGATGAGTCATCGTGAGACTGGGATCATATTTTAATGCAGTCGTATTTGTAATGCTGAGCATAAAAAAATTGTTGATGGAGTCCGTGCACTACGATCGAATCCGTAAATCGTTCTTTTAAATGACCGGGAATCGAGTTCAACATTTCTTTGAGTTCCATTCATTATACACGTCAAACCTCTATAAGTCGAATTTCAAAGGTCCTGTCAAAAAATTCAACTTAGAGAGGTTTTGAATTTTGTAGGTTGGAACTCTAATACAAAGCCCTTTTTTCTGGGAAACTTGAAAAAAATGTAAATGGTTGCATTCTGGGGCTTAAATGGCTTCTTAAGTGAGTTAAAAGGCTGTTGAACTTGGAGGCAGGGGTTCATTTGCCCAATCAAGTCTTTCACTTCCTTTAAAACACACAAATTTCTGTTTTTATTGCTATTTTTCTTTCTTTTTTCAAGAAAATAATGGCCAACAGACCACAGAAAATTCGACTTATGGAGGTTTGAGGGGAAAAGCTTTTGACTTGGGGAGATTTTAATATATTGCTTCTAAGGAGATTCAAATGGGGACCTGAAAAAATTCGACTTAGGGGGTATTCAACTTAGGGAGGTTCGAGTTATCAAGGTTCATCAGTAACAAAAAGCTCAATTGAGACTGTTCTAGGTCACACCATGCCAAGAACAGACACGATCTCGCGGAGCAAAAAGGCGAAGCGCTCCAGAAACACGGAGAACGAACCAAGTGCCCATGCAGAAAAACGTCGAGAGCAGCGGGATTCGTAGCAAACCATCCGACATGTTCGCTAAAGAGTACGGACTGCCATACACGACCACAAATCACAGTCACATTTGCAGAACCATTCGTTACATCAGAGGACGAGATCTTTTCCGCGGGTACTTATTTCATGCAGCCACAAGCGCTCGTACTTCGTATCACAAACTAATTTGAGCATCCAATTTCTCAATTTAAACTAATGCGCCGGATTTTATTTCAGAATAAACTGCAAAAAAAGACTTCGCAAAATAATTCAGATTACGAGGTATATTTGGAGCAGGATTTTAGAGAGCATCCATTCAATAAAGGTCATTTTATGTTGAATCAACATTTCTAACTTTACTTTGGGAACAATAACAGATTTTATGCCTCCTGCAGTCCGTCCCATCTGCATTGAAAGTTTGAAACAATCATTTTGAGATGTAAATTCACATTCATATGCAAACCTGGCGCTCTTTTTCTGCTTCCGACTTGATCAATGAAAACTGGACAATAAATGCATTATAGGGCACGAAGACATTTACTTCCGCAATTACAGGCCTACTGCGGCGGTCATTCAATGCTGGAGGATGAGTCGTATACGCCGTAAAGGTCGCAGAAAATTAAAAATAATTACAATTGATTTGCGAAATGGCATGAAAATTCTAATGGTGATATCTAGACTTTGGCAAACTATTTACAGTATTCTTAAATTGCCTGACAAAATGTATACCTCTGGGGTGATTGGCCATTGCAGCATTTTTGTCACCTTCATTTCCTGAAACAGTAACCTATTTCTTTTAATCAAAATGATCTCGAGAATGGGCCGCATCCTCCGAACAGAAGGGCGTATCCTCAAATAATTCGATCATAGGCCGAAACCCCTGGAACCGTGGATCATTTCCAGATGCTCAATTTTCGCAGGTGTATCCGGCGTGGAAAAGTGCGCAGGCGGAAGTACCGACCTAAATTCGAAACATTCAATATGAACTACTTTCGGGTTCAGTATAATGTATCACACGAAGTTGCAACTGTAAACGTGAACTCCCGGGATGAAGTCCTCTCTTCTTCCTGTCATGTCAGGCAGATTTTTCAATTTCTTCCACCATCCCGCCAACAGGAAGACGTCCTAGTGTCACTGATTACCTCTTCCAACGGCTTCTTTGCGCTTCGATGCGTCTTGACTCTTGACAAGTTGTCAAGCTTTCTGTTGGGTTTCTGCAGCCCGAATTCGCCTCCGGTCATCTTTCCTGTCGAGTGTCGCGAGTACTTGGAAAACGTCGTCGCTTCAAGAACAACCCTGTGAGCTGATTCGAGTTCGCACAAGTGAGCGCCACCTTACTGAACGCCAGGGAAAATGAAGTGAACATGCAAGTCACTTTACAATTTTGCGAGAGACAAGGCTATTTTTTCTGCGTACCTGTTGCGGAAGATAAATTTAGAAGGTTTCTTTTTCAATTTAGTCTTCTGTTTAGCTGGCTCAAAGAATTGAGACCAATTGAATGTTTTTTAATCTTTTGTTCCTTTTACTTTGAAAGCACAGGATGTCCCACAGAAGGTTAAGAATACTTCAGGAATGAAGGCACAGCCTTATTTATTTTGTTTTATTTTTTTACGCCACGAAGAGGTCGCACAAAGAAAGGGTTTGGTTGCGCAATGCGCATTTCGAAGCTTCGCGATCAAAAAAGTTATTTTGTGGAAATGTGTTTTAAGAAAGAACCATGCATGCTATCAAATTTTATGTAGAGACAAAAAAAAATAGAAAACATCGAGATTTAGCTTTTAAGAGGTCGAACGATTTTTTATTTCCATTATTCGCGGAGATATGAGCTTCGGTATTTCGCGAATCATGATTACGCCATGTGCGGAGTTTTTCGTTCATCCGGTTTTGTCTTTGTTCCTTGAATGAAATCTTGTTTTTTATTCCGAAACTGTGCGGGAGCTTTTAATCTGATTGAAGTTTTCTTGTTGAGTGTTTCAGAAGTTTTTTGCCGGTCTGCGGGAAATTTTCAGCCTAATCAGTCAATCAAAACTCATGATGAAGTCAGTACTCTTTACCTTAAATTTAGAAAGGACAATGGCAATCACAATCATCTCATGAAAATGAAAGTTGGCTTTTCTTCTAATAACACTTGGATGCATTTTCACCTGATGAAATAAATAATTTTATTTTATCATTCTGAAAAACTTTTCTTCAATCCTACCTTTTTATATGTTGATCGTATTTAGCCAAAGCTGCTTCATTGGTGCTTGACTGAATTTTTGAAGAAAAAACCCAGAAACTCTCAAATATCCGCCATAAAATCTTTCAAGCAAAACTTTTTAAAGTCCGCGAACATTTTATGAAACTTTGTCATTTCGTAGAAATTTGCTTGGGAATTTTCTGGTTCACAAAAAAATGTTATGGAAATTTTTCAAGATCCGCAAAAAATTGTATGGGAATTTGCCGGTTTTCGGGTCCAAAAAGGTTGGGCAACACTGGTATACAGTATAGAGGGCCATGCGTGATCCTCGATCCGCTTCAAGCTGAAACCAAACAAGATTAACTTTCTTTTTGGTTTATGTGATCTTGTCATTCAATAATCGGTGCGAGATTTCAGTTTGACCAGTAAAATTTCAAGAATTTTTCCAGACTTGTTTCAGTGCATCTTATCTTCCACAAAAAAGTATTCTGCTTGAGGTACTGAAACTCAACGTGTGTCCCAACAGGCGGTTGCGTCCGACGCTAGAGGGGACTGACGTTAAGTAAGTTTTCTCCTGGTTTCATCTACTTCGTTGTACAGTATGCATATTTTAAGATAAACCTCGTTCTCAAAATACCGTTTGCAATGAGTCCTCGTGAGACTGGGATCATATTTTAATGCAGTCGTATTTGTAATGCTGAGCGTAAAAAAAAATTTTTGATGCAGTCCGTGCACTGCGATCGAATCCGCTAATCGTTCTTTTAAATGACCGGGAATCGAGTTCAACATTTCTTTGAGTTCCATTCATTATACACGTCAAACCTCTATAAGTCGAATTTCAAAGGTCCTGTCAAAAATTCAACTTAGAGAGGTTTTGAATTTTGTAGGTTGGAACTCTAATACAAAGCCCTTTTTCTGGGAAACTTGAAAAAAATGTAAATGGTGGTATTCTGGGGCTTAAATGGCTTCTTAAGTGAGTTAAAAGGCAGTTGAACTTGGAGGCAAGAGTTCATATGCCCAATCAAGTCTTTCACTTCCTTTAAAACACATACATTTCTGTTTTTATTGCTATTTTTCTTTCTGTTTTCAAGAAAATAATGGCCAACAGACCACAGAAAATTCGACTTATGGAGGTTTGAGGGGAAAAGCTTTTGACTTATGGAGATTTTTAACATATTGCTTCTAACGAGATTCAAATGGGGACCTGAAAAAAATTCGACTTAGGGAGGTTCGAGTTATCGAGGTTCATCAGTAACAAAAAGCTCAATTGAGACCGTTCTAGGTCACACCATGCCAAGAACAGACACGATGTCGCGGAGCAAAAGGGCGAAGCGCTCCAGAAACACGGAGAATGAAACAAGTGCCCATGCAGAAAAACGTCGAGAGCAGCGGGATTCGTAGCAAACCATCCGACATGTTCGCTAAAGAGTACGGACTGCCATACACGACCACAAATCACAGTCACATTTGCAGAACCATTCGTTNCGCATGTTTACGTCCGCTGAGGGCTCTTCAACTACCAGCAACAGCCACTTCCTAAAGGATGCACCTGACGGGGGATCGATGGAGCGACCTCTTCATGTGCTATCCATCATTCCTCTCTTTTATAGATCGACTAGTTGTCACTCTCATCCGTGAAATGTTCTTAAGATTTAATGTGTCGTTCCTTGTTTTCTTTTCATTTTGTGCTGATCTGCGATGTCTGTGAAGAAGAGCATTTTCTGTGCTTGTACTTTTCTGAAATAAAGCACGCCCAACCAACTAAAGTAAAGCATTGTATAAGGGAGAATCGAATTACTCTTGCTTTTCGATAAAATTTCGACGATGTACTACCCATTAATTTGTGTCCTGAACAGTGCCGTATTACTCGACAAAAGACGCAATCGATTATCTGAGATCCACTTTCCAAATATGTGTTTTTTCATAAAGAATTATGCGCGTTAATCACTGCGGATGTAAAACGCATTTCAATCGTATGAAATATTTATCTAGCATCAAAGGAGTCTCTTGATTTTTACGAGCAAGTATATTCACGCTTTAGTTCCAGGGGTAACTGCCTCTTAACGCCAAGAATTCTGATAATTGCTCCAGTGAACTGGAAATACTGTACAGTATTTGCAAATATGTATTCGATTTACATCGTTATATAGAAACACTCATAAACTGAATCTGCAAATCTGTGACGCCCCCGAATACAGCGCAGTACTGTGTGAGATGCCCCCGTTAAACGAAAAAAGCCACAACAATTTTTTCAAAAGCCAAAGTTATAATGTTCGGGCAAGAAAATAATTTCCATTGATTAGCCTACCAGATGCAGCCAAATTCATCAGCTCCAAAACTATCTGTCAATTTTTTTGGAGTCGCTTCAAATTTTTTCTTAGAGATGTTCAACTTTATTTGGTTTTACACAAATCGGCTCTCTGCTCAGCATTCGACTTTCGTCTTGTTTACTCATGGAGCACCATCTACGAACACTTGTTCAAAGTCCATCCGTGCCAGATGCCGTGTCCCATGAACGCAGTGGGTTCGCATCGAAATGCATTAGTACAGTATTTCACTTCATCAGAATAGGAAATTTGCCGTGGAAAAAAAGAATCGGTGATCCTTGCGCGTTTTACGAAGCAGCAGCTATTTGCCCACAGCACAAGCATAGACCCGAAATTCCGCTTGAAAGAAAATGTACCCTACACCATTGTTTGTCCTGAATCTTCATGATCCATGCTATAATTCCACTGAACAACCGGAGTACAGTACAGTCAACTTTCTTTGATCCGGACCAGTAAAATATACAGTACGGAAACAAAACAAAAAAACGTTATTCCAGGAAGTTTTTCTTATTTCCCTGAGGGATTCGTCTACTAAAATCTAACCCAAATTACAACGTCATGTTCTGGTCTAATACTTCCGAGGCGTTCATTAGCAAGTGTGTCTTGGTTCTACGACTTTCGAAAATGGAATTGGACGTATTTACTGAGCTGCAAATTGACGATAGGATTGTTCTTTGTCTCGCTTCAATTTAAATATGCAGTATGGCCAAGGAAGAAATGAGATGGAACAAAAGGGCCTCGCGGCGATACTTGCAGCGTTCGGGTTTCTCGGAAACGTCGCGCCGGTAATGCGTACAACGCATACGAAGCGTTGGCGAAGTCTTATATACGCATTAGCGGTAAAAGAAAATCGTTGCTGACCTCAATTACCGACCCGGGATTCGCATATTGCTCTCAGAACAAGGCCTCGGCTGTTTTACAACCGGTGGGTACGTTTCAGCAAATTAAGGCCGGATGGAGGCAATAGGAAGCACGAGCGAGCTATTCGGTAATTGTACCACGCATCTGCTTCAAAGGAAATCGAGAATTCCGTTTCCTTTTCGACAGGAAATGCTTTCGTTCATGAACTATGGTACCCCGTTTTCTCGGGCGTGTAATTTCCATCACTGCCTGAGTATAACAGCTGTGGGAAGAGCACCGTTAGCAAAGAAAAACAGCCTTTAGTTTCGCCTCCAAACAGAGCAATCATTAATGTGCTCCTCTCGCTTGCTCGTGGTCAAACCAGCCCAGCAGTCGAACTACTGCTCTTTCTGAAGTTTTGTACAGCGATGTTTTCCAGTAATGTAACCGTCTCCTGTCGAGATTCGAGCTTCAAAAGGACCCCTTCCTTCTTGAAACTGCCGCGCGATATTTGATGAATATGAAGAAAAACCTAGAAATTATAGATCGAAGCTTTTCACTAGTCCTGACGGAGAATTTACCGCGGGTATCCTGTTGCAATTATTTCCATCGCATATACGAGTGAAGGGCTTTGCAATTTATTTTTTGAAACTATCCATTATGATTGATGAGACTCAGGCAAAACGAAACTGAGTATCGTATGACACTAACTTGAGAATACTGTATTACAAAACTTCAAGTACTTTATAATAAATTAAAAATTGTCTGAGAACTGGCTAAACTCCTTGTGCTTTTATTTGTGACCAGTAATTGCCTTTTGCTGTGATTTTTGTCATAAAAATCATTGTAAAAATAAAAATCATACTTTTTTATGATTTTCTTCCCAATATACATTGTTTTTGAAAGAATTTTCTTCCATCTGCAGGGACATGCAAGATTGAAATACAGTATTGTATTCAGAAGGAAGATATTCTCTTTCATACAATATATTTATATTCCATTGCATATTTTTATACAAATGTCACTCTTTAGTTGGATGGCAGGTTCAGTAAAGAAAGGACTGCTAGTGGTACCTTGCAAATTTGCAATTCAACCCTAATCTGTTGCCAAACTAGGGTCAAATTGCATAGCAGCAGTCAAATTGCAAGACACTTTGTTAAATTGAAAAATATCAGTACAAAAATGCAAAACAATTGGCCAAAGCAGGTCAAATTGCAGGGCAAGGGTCAAATTGCAAGTGAACTTCCCTGCAAATTTGACTTGAATTTTGGGAGGTCAAATTGTGAAGTACCACCTGTATCTATTTTAAGTTTTATCATAATTTAATTGGGTATACTTATTAAATATCATATAATTATTTAATTATTTGTTTTGTAAGTGCATGAAAGTAATTATTGACCATTTCCTACAAAATTTCAGCCAAAAATGTGTTAGATACCATGAATCTCCATACAATGCATTTTTTACCAAGTCCCTAAGAGTTTTTTGCAATAAGATTTTACTGTATCTCACTTGACTAGTCCATATTAAAAAGTCGCTGCAGCTTCCCCAAAAAATAGGACAAGATTAATTTAGTAAATGTACAGCAGTAACCGTCAGTGCGGCGCCGACT
>CAJPEX010005084.1:0-18054 GCA_905338405.1 Notodromas monacha | reverse complement strand
TTTAGTTGAATGAAAAAATTACAGAGAATCTTTGATGAGAACTCATATAAAGCCAACAGTTTATCTTGATCCTTTAAGATTTCAGAAAGGGTCTCTTCATTGAATTCCAGTACTTGTAAATCTATCTTATCTGGTTCCATTAGTTATCTCTTTGATTTTTTTCAGAGTTCTTCCTCAATCACTGTGCTTTCGACTTTCACTTCTAAGATTCTTTGCGAAAGGTCGAGTACCACTGCACCATCAGAAGAGTTTCATAAAAGCTATTAGTACATGAACAAAACCCTTATTTAAAAAGCATTTTGAAGAAACACGCTCGAGTTTCGAGGCCTGAAAGTATCTCCTCTGTTCCTGTGCCCGAGCAGGAATGATATTGAAAGAAAAACAATTATTTGAAATTTAAAAGCTCACCCGAAACTTCGGACGAGTCGTGCTCCTGAATCGCCCTGTTTCTCCACCATCGTGCGACAGGCGAAACACAGGCTTTGGCTCGCGCAGTTGAGCAAATCCTTCCGTTGCGTCACCAAATATTCGCCGTACCATTTCTGAATTTTGATTTTTAGAAAAAAAAGACTTTGAGTTTGGGAGTTTCTTGATGCATTGATTGTAAGGGTATTCTCGCGCAGTTGAGCAAATCCTTCCGCTGCGTCACCAAATATTCGCCGTACCATTTCTGAATTTCGATTTTGGAAGCCGAAAAGACGAATTAATCCAAATGAAGCAAAATGTACACAATGCGCGTGTATGTATTCTGCATCTTTCATTCTGCATAATAAGCTGGAGGTATTTTTCTGATTTTTTTTTTCTTCTTGAGATTCTTCTGATGCTAAAAGATGAACTTCTGTTTGGTTTATTTCAGTGTGCAGTTATTTTCTGCATCTTAATTAAAGTTGAGAAAAATATTATTCAATTTTTGGGGGACTTCATTGGATGAATTCATAAATATAAATATGATTCACACACAATCAGGAAGCTTTTTAGAATTATATACCGAAATCCCGCCAATCTGAATCTGGCATAGAAAAATGTTGGTTTTGCTGCAGTTGACGCGGATCGACAGATTTTTTTTTTTTTACCAACGACCAGCATGCAGGAATGTTAAGTCTTGTCAGAGAAGTTGCAATTTTCTCCAATATTGAGCGAATCACACAGTAAATTTGTCAATAATCGGTACTTTATTTATTCGATTATCATGCCCTCTTTTTTCTTAAATTTAAGAGGGAAAACAGGAGGTGTGCCTCAAATGCGAGTATACCTTTTTTTCAAAAGTTGTAGAAGTTTATGGTGATGAGCTTTATACTTCATTCTAATGGGAAAATTTTCACCAAATCTACCGGAAAAACTTATATTAATCCAAACAATTTAATATTAGCTGAATTCAGGTTGAATTCGTATCTACCCTTGAAATATTGCAGTTTTAGAGTCTGGAAAACTGGGTCTTATTTGGGGCTACAATTTTATTGTTTAAAATTTAGACTGCAAAACCCTGCGTGCACGTCTTACCTGAGGTTGTGTGGTAAATCGAGTAAATATACGGTTACTTGTGCAAATATAACACGGAATCGGCGGAGTTCTCGATACTATGGTGCTGAAGTTTGAAGCGCGCCGAACTTATCCGTCACGAACCGTCGCAAATCAATTGCGCTTTGTAGTATACAGCAGTTATACATGAAGTATATATGAAAGATTTCCACTGGATGGTATCGATGCAAACAACCAACTCACCAAAGCCGGTTGAATGAGGTCCAGAGTTTCGTTCACAGCAGCTGAGGAGGACCGCGAGAAACTTATTATTGGGAGCTGGTTGTCATCATGCCGTTTCCGTGCTGCTGAGGTGGGTTCCATCGACCGCAACCCGTCTATTCTCGATTCCGGTCGATCCTTCAACCGCCGGTGAACGGAACTGGATGTCACGGGGGTTTTCTCTCGCAGCCAAGGTTGCAAGCTGCTGGGGACTTCCGGTTCCGGCCCAATAAGACTTCGTTTTCGTCGGCGGTGATACTGTTGTATGCGACCCAGCACGGGCATCTTCGGGCCCATCACTTGGTTCAGCACTGTCTGGAATATCGTAACACGGAGATATGGCGGAACCGAAAAGATTGAATCGATTTCACCGCGAATCCAAGTACTGTGCTGAAATCAAGCGCTTAGACGAAGTGCAATGGAAGGTTCAAAAGTTTCGTCAATAGTTGAACCTCTGTAAGTCAAATTTCCAAGGACCAGGAAAAAAATTCGACTTGGGGAGGTTTTGACTTAGGGAGGCTTTGATTTTGCAGGTTTTGAATTTTGGACAGGGACTTTAAAAAAAATTCAACTTGGGGAGGAATTCGACTTACAGAGGTTCGACTTATCGATGTATTACTTAAAATGTTGAGATTACAATGGGGGATCCTGACATAAGGAAGATTCTATTTAAGGACATTTAAAACAAAAAAAATCTGCCTCTACATAGAGATAATGTCTCGAAATATGCACAATTAAATTTTTCTAAATTTTGGTATCTCTTGAAAAAGTGAAGCTATTTATTATTCACAAAAGTGGCAAATAAATAGAGGAATTGCATAAACTTTGCAAGCGCACTTTCAACTCGTCTCCACATTGGAACCAAGTTGACAATGAAACACTCGGAAACCAATCAAGATATTCATATACGGAAGTTCTTCTTAAATTTTGTCCATCACCAATCAATGCAACCATACAACAAATCTCTAACACAAGGGAAGCCGAGGACTGACAAACTTTATGAACCAACCATTTTTTGCAAGACGAGAGGGCTTATATGGGATTGAACAGTACTTTAGACAGGTTCAACGATATTCCGTGATCCCTTTCGTGTTGGAGCTGTGATGGTTTATTGAGCCATGCATGGGATATGTGGTTGATAGGAATAGTTTATATTTTCTTTTATGAACATCATATCTTCTCTTTTTAGAACGACCTCAACCCTTGCGTTTACGGTATCCTGATTTGAACCGAACACGACGATGGAATGAGCGTATATATATAGATGATTCGGTTTCAATTATGCATTTATTTGCTGAAAACACGCAATATGGTTGATTTGTTGAAGTAAAACAAATTCCAGCTGATCTTATATTTAGTGTGCTTTTCTTAGAAATTGTCAGGGGTTGAATACCGGCCCACGGCAAAAAATAAAATAAAAGGCCCCAACTGGGGAGAATGCCATGAAAATTCCTCGAGTCACACACAGAAAAGAGCCGCTTTTTTTTTAGCAAGATGGATTTCTTCTGAAATTGCAAGTACAGTTCTGTAATATATAAGTAAACTATTTGTTGTTTTTGTTGATTACAGCACGATGAAGGAATCAATTCTAACAGTCCTAAATTCGAGGCGATTATTGTTGTGCATCCAGCAGGCAGTTAGTTACTTTTCACAGTCTGAATAAAATTGCAGCACCAATAAATCGTCATTATATAATTTTATATAGAAACTAACGGATGAGCTATACAGCAGTACCTTTCAAAGTTGCTTTTACATAACCAAGTTTCTAAATCATAACACTCTAATCCAGTGTTCCCCAACCTTTTTGGGCCCATGGACCAGCAAATTAACCTAAATTTTTCGCGGACCGGCAAATTTCCAAAAGAAAAAAAATTCTGTGGACCAGCAAATTTTCATGATTTTTTTCAGATTCACAAAAGATTCACAATGGAAACGGACCCTTTGCCGTCCAAAGGTTAAAAGCAGATGAGAGACTTAATTGGGCAAATGAACCCTGCCTCCAAGTTCAAGATGCTTTCTATTCATCCAAGAAGTAATTTCAGCCTCAGATTATCACAATTTACAATTTTGAGCAATTTTCCTACGTTTCCCAGGACAAAAGGGCTTTGTATTGTAGCTCAATTCAAAACCTCCCTAAGTCGAATTTTTTTGCTGGTCCCTTGAAGTTTGACTTGGAGAGGTTCAACTCCAGCATCAGCTATGAAAGTTCATGTGCTGTTGTTACCGTCATCGAGTTGAGCAGCAGCAGGAGACCCATTGCCCCTACGGCAGAATCGCAAGGGATATCTGGGAGTCCGAGGCCAGATCGGCGTGTGCTAATTTCCCGCGAATTTTCAACAACCCCCGCAGGAAAAAGCTTTCCTTGCTTTTCCAGCTTTTTCGCATCCGGGATATCGTCATTTGTCGCTGTAGCGTCCAAGTCCGGCAGATCCAACACATCGTTCACCAACTCATACCCGTATCTGCTTCCGTTTTTACCCACCCACGTAGTATTGAAATGGCCGTCGGGTTTCCCGGGAGAAAATGATGCGATGTCGATGGAAAATGGAGCACAAGAGAAAGAGGGAGAAGAAGAAAAAAAGAGAATCGATTTGAGTGAGGGTTTTGACCCACCTGGAGAAGGTTGAGGAGACCGAGAAGAATGATGAGTGACACTGCTGAAGGATTTCCCACGTTGCCCGCAAAAGCTCTCGAAGGATCGTGCGACCTTTTGTCCCGAAGTTTTTCTCTGCGCATGCGTGACATTGTATGCTTGTCTCGAAAATACGTATTTGAACAACTATTTTCGACTGCCTTTCAACGTTTTCACGAATTTTACCTCAGGTCCTTCAACTCTTTATTAACCATTGTTTCAAATAACCTACAATTAGGCGAGTATAAATTATTTCCGCAATCCAATTATTCTCTTCTGCTTTCAAGTGAAGTTTTGGGAACAGAAACAAATGGTAATATACTTAGTTCTTCATTTACCTTTCTTACGCTTCACATGTCGAAAACCTTCCATAACTTTCATTAAGGTACGTGCATTAATGGTTGAAAACCCCGTGAAATTATGAAAGCTTGCGATGTTTATATACGCAGCAGTTATGTCCAAAAAAAATCCTGAATCTGTCGTTTTAAATTGTATTTATTAATTTTTTAAATACAAGTTCTAGCTTAATTGAGACCGTTTTTCTCTCTCTCGAAAAAGAAAAATATAGCCTTTCAAAATCAATAGGCTTTAAATTTTCAACAAAAATACTAATGACGTATACGCTAGCTAACTTTTATCGGATGAACTCACGTTTAACGGAACAAAAATACTAATGACATATAGCTTACTTTTATCCGATGAGCTCACGTTTAACGGAATAGCTCAAAAATTTACGAGATATAAAATTTTCAAAAGGTTATACAGTATTTTTGATCCAGTCCCAGATCAAACTCAAAATGCGTTTGATGGCTTCAGATATTTCATACTGATATGAAATCAAATGTTCAGTTGCATGCATGATGCTTCAATGTTTTGCTTGTGTGCTTTGACACTTTTTCTAAGAAAAATAAGCGTAAATAACTGCTTGCTAGTTTAATTCATTTTTAAATTGTTCCTTCTGTGCCCTTTCGAACATGACGAAAGTAAAATAGTTGATCGAATTTTTTTTAATCGTCAAAGTTTTCAAAGAATCAAATTCGAAAGCATTTCGATCGTTCTGAACCTAAATGTGAACCTGCACGTATATGATGACACTTCTGAAAGCAACAGCTGACAAACATCATTTGATGTACAAAAATTCTTACGCTTAGCATAGAGTGGTTTATAACAAGTTCTAAATTTATAATACACAAAATTCAAAAAGTAGAATAAAGACATAAAATGTATTCCAGATAAATTGAACGAACTCACAAAATGTAATCGTCGTCTTCGGGTTGTCCTGTGTAATCCAGCCACGGTGATTTTTCATTCGAAACTTTGGGGCCATGATTCGAGAATATCGTTTTCGTTGTTTGAGTTTTTCTTGAAAGCGTCAGTTTTGACAGAGCTGTGTGCGACGAAAGCGACAACAAAAATCAAAATTTCGTGAAGATGTTAAAAAAATTAAATATAATTGGATTTCTCGAATTCAAAGAATAAGCTTACGTTTATCCGAAGGTTTCTTGTTCTTGTCCCTTGTGGGATTCGATCGTTTCGAGTGATCTCCGCGATGTTTTGATTTTTTATTCTTTTCTTGTACATGAAGAATCGTATTTTTAGCAGATCCTGTTGAGGTCGCAGGTAGAGTTTTCCCGTATCCTGCAGAAATATAATACTGTACAGTAATGTACGCCTATTTTCGGTAATCGATCAAATAACCGAAAGATTGAATGGGACAAATTTGATTGATTGCTTACCTAGAATGTTCTGTTGAGCGAGAATGAAAGTAACTGCCACCGAAGCATTGACTAGATCCCGAAAAAGCAGCATGTTGTCAAATGACACAGGCTTGAGGTTCTTGGAATTTTGTCCTGTAAAAAACACTAGCTCCGCAATATACATACATATCAAAATTTTCTCTTCTTCCGGGTACGATTCCGAAAATATTCTTCCTAATAATTTTCTGTCTTATTTATATGCTGAAAATTATTTGAATTATGACGGGCAACTCGTCCAGAACATTTCGCCAAGAAACTTTGGAAATTAATTGTATGACTTTAGCAGTATATTGCAAATGTTATCGCGGAACTGCTGGGTTTTTCATGAGCTGAACGAAACTTGCATCTGTGATTGGAAAAACTCTGAAATGTTTTCAAAGTGAAATTCAAACCTCATGTAATGGGTTCCGAATAATGCGGTATGTTTACGTTGGATTTAAGAAGCAAATTCACCCTCTCGAGAATCGAAATTTTCTATTGAAGAAAGGCACAAATTAAGGAAACGTTTTCGAACTCTTCAATTCCACTAACCCATTGAATGAAAAAATAACTCAATCAAATTAAAATGAGGATCACGCGATTTCAACCAAATTGTAAACCATTTATAATACACCGGCAAATAACTGAGAAAATTTGGTAAGTACATACTCTTCTAAATAGAAGTCATTCAATTAAAGATGAAATATGTTTCAGAAAAAATTCCGACATTTTCTTCTAAAAGCAGAAGAAATTTTTTTTATTTTCAAAAGATATAATTTTCTACGCAAAGATTTCCCTATAGCTTCAACTCGTTCCGTACTTAATCTTGACTCTTGAGTGACACACTTTTTGCACATTTTCCGAAATATCAACGAACATCTTCAGTATAATCCACTCCCAAAAATTTTCGAGATTCCCTCCGCGAGAAAATTTCACCTCATACTCGACGAAATAAAATTGATGCACTGTACTGGAACATTCTCTCCAGATTGAACAAAATAAAAGAGTTTGAATTCATAACTAACACGAGACACTCGCCGTCACGATTTTACGAGCCTAAGGATTTATCTTCGAAGTAAGTTGAACAGAAACGGTGTTCAGAGGCGGAGTCGTAACTAGTTTGAAGTGCGAAGGTCGACTGAAGAAGAGGCCTGATGGGTTGCTGCTGAGAAATGCCAGGTTCGTGTTGCTTCGATGCCTGCATGGATCCGGGAACCGCTGAGGCGTTCAAAAATTCTTCATCGCCAAGCGTGAATTCAGGGTTGATATACCTTGAGACTATATAGAAAGACTCGCTTTGCTGGTCACGAGGCGTGATGAACCTTTTTTATTCGTCCAATGCTTCACATATAATATTGTACTGTAATTATCAGAAACGGAATCTTTTGTTTTCCTGATATCATTCATACAGTATATCAATCTTTATCATTCAGTCAAAATCCCGAAAACTTGTCTAATTTCCGCGAGAGATTTCTCTGAAAATCGCCAAGCTTGGCTTTTTGAAACACCATAAAGATCACCCTTTTCTTTCTGGGTAAGATCTTGCGGAACTAGGACAGGGGGATAGGTGCACGCCAATTTGTTTCCCAAAATTGGTATCCAAAATTGCATGATAAAAGTGTGGAGAAAAGTTTCTAAAAATATTTTTCGGGAAAACACCGCGAGTCTCATAAGAATTTTTCTTTCGAAAACGTTCTGTCCCCTCTTATTTAGTGCATGGATAATGCATATTTTAAATTCGTGAAACAATAAAACAGTACTGTAATTTATTGACGAGAAAGCTTCAAATTCATTCGGGTTTCTTTTCGATTGCTGTAGATACAAAACTAGGCTGGAGAACTTTCCTTCGCATCAAGATTATGGTATAAATTTCAAGAATGAACTTGATCCATTTATTTATTAGCTTTAAAAAAAATTAGCAGCCATGTGATGTGAACCTACCGCGTGCATGTCAAAACTGTAGCCTGTTTGAAATCTTCTTCAAATTTCCTTCTTGCAATGCTACAGAAATTTATGCACACATGAGTTCAAAACAAAATGTCAATTAATAACAGCAAAAACGCCCAGAAGTAAAATGAACGAGCTTCGACAAAATTCATATAAAAAAACCATCAAGGTATGGAACAAGTTGATGTGATAGATCAAAATTTTCAATGGAGCCACAGCCTTTTTTACGAATCGAGGCAGCTTTCAAATTTTCGAAAATAGATTATCATCGTTTCAAAGTTTATTACAGCTTTTGGAAAAAGGGTATGCTGTATAACTGAAGCGAAATTTATTGAGCAAAAAGTCCAAAAAGGTGACCATTATATCCAGTGTATAGCACCGCATTAATCTTTCCTCGGGGTATTCGCGATATATAAAGAGACTAACGACGCGATTTTCGGTCCTCCGACGGCGCGCATCATCATTCTCTGATCATGCTTCCTGCTCCAAAAAAAAAAAAATAAAACGAATAAAACGGGGAGTTCACGGTTCAAGAAAGCAATCAATCCTTGAAAATAACGATTGCGCATTTCCCCAAAAATAAATAATTTATTTACCGCATGAGCTGTCCGAAGGGCTTCACGAACACTCCAATCACGCTTCACAAGCCGCAGTCACGCGCAAACGGGTTGTTCTCCGAAGCGAGTAATCCTCCCCGCCGACCTGAAGTCGATCACCGAATGGGGGATAACTTAGTTTCCAAGAGCCGTTTTTTTTCTTATTTGTTTTTTTCGTCGTGAATAATCTCATAAATTGGGGGCCCCGTTGGGTGTACAGGTTCGTTTTCGGCTCACTAACGCGTGTCGGCTAAGCGATATGAATGAATGAAGCAGGCAGGGGATCCATTGATACGTACGGGAATCGCACGGTTGCCTACTGTGATTTTTCACGACGTGATGAGGTTTAATGAGAAAAGTCTTCGAATATTCTTCGGATTTAATGCTGATGAATTTCTGGCTATTATAATTGATTTTCGGGGTTCTGTTGTCACGAGGTTGCAATATAAATTATTCAGTATTTTTTATTGCACACTTACCATTATTATTACTTAACGCTATAATAATGATTTTGAATCATGGAAATGATTCAACATTGCGTGTCCTTGGGGAATTTACTTTGCACCGTTGTCCTCATTAAATTTCCAGATGTTCAATAATGTGTCTGTATATGGCCCTCGAATTGAATAAATCAACTGAAAAACTCATTAATTTTTTACTTATTTGTATTGATGTGTCCAGTCAATTTTTCGCATAAAAATATTTCCTTTCCTTGTTCGCTTCAACGTAGAGTTCAACGTTGAATATTTTCTTTTCAGCGTATTTCTTTTCATTTCGAACTAATGATGCAAGAAATAGATGAAAAATGTGTGCTAAAATAAATGAACTTTCACGCATGTCACGACACAGTTTAGAAGAGTTCACGCTGAAACAAAGCCTTGAGCAAATGTTTTCAATGTCACTCAAAGTTGGTACATGTCACGCAGCTTTGCTAAATCTGAATTGCACGAAATCATTGGTACTGACCCGAATACGAGTTAATTTTTATTCTGCCACATTATAGGCGATTAAAATTTTTTATAAGGGTTTCTACGCGAATGTGAACGGGGATTTCTGAAACAGACAAGTAATTTATACGTAGTGAATTATTATTGATCAGTATGTTGCGGTCGTGAATAGAATATAATGTACTTTTTGGTGCTTCTTCACGAACCAAAAAATGCCGCAATCGTTCACGGAATTCTACCTATTGTTTATGAAGAAATCAGCTCCAAAAAGATTATTCAATAGTGTGCGGAATTTTTTCTCGACACCAGCGGCAGTGTAGATTTCCCTGAGAAGGGACAAATAGCTCGAGTTTACCGAAATTGGCGCGTCTCGGGACGCGCCCGGGGTTGTAAATTAATCCCCTTGGCGGGGAAACAGGCGGGATCAATTAACTTGCCAAAGTCGGCACACCAACANACCGAAATTGGCGCGTCTCGGGACGCGCCCGGGGTTGTAAATTAATCCCCTTGGCGGGGAAACAGGCGGGATCAATTAACTTGCCGAAGTCGGCACACCAACAATATCTTAACCCCCGGAACCGGGACAAAACAGTCGTCAAAAACGACGTCTCCACTTTCTCAACAGGGGGACATTGAATTCCCCCTTTATTTTCTTTTCTTTTCTTTTCTTTTCTGCGAAAACAGGGGTCATCTAACCCCTCCGAAAACTCACAGAAAAACTCGACCATCTGCTGGCAACGCGCCCCGAAAAATATCGTATCTTCTTCCCTAAAACGATTTATCTTCAAAAGACCAAACCTTTTCCAAACTGTCAAGGAGTACTAAAGTACCAGTAAAAGCTAAATTACTTCTACAAGCATGCTTCCTCTTCTTAATATCTTTACAAACGTTCAAAACACCCGGTCTCCGGGAAAACAACAAATCTAGCCCTGTAAAGGTTCAGCAAAATCATAAAAAGCCACCCGGTCCTCCAAAAATTAACTGCTAAACCAATATACAAACTGAAAAACACCAGCACCTGGTATTTTCTCATTTGTCCTACCTCTGGGGCTCTCCAAAGATATTATCCAACCCTCCCTGTAGACTTTTTAGCTTAAAAACCCCTGATTTTGGTGCTGACAACACAGTCCGAATTTTACCGTCGAAGCGTTGCGTTGCGTTGCGTCGTGTGCTATCGTCATCGAAAAATTGCCTAAGTCCGCGAAATCTCTTGTGAATATTTATCTGCTAAAAACTGTTGTGCATATTTTGCTGCGTATACGGAACACTTATAAGACATGGACACTTAAAGACAGCGACTAACGATTTGTTTCCCGAACGCGAAAAAACCCTCTCTTAGGGACCAGCCAAGCGCGTGGCCGGTTAACGACACAACTTAAGTAAAAAAGTCATTCTTTACTTATCATTAGAGAATCATCCTTTAATTACTGACTTATAAGTACTAAATTAATTTCTGTCCACTCGATTATCCTAAATAAATACTTGCTTTTCAGCTCTGATATCAAAACAACCATTTTTCCACAGCATCCTAAATTCTTAATCATCACAAAAAGTACTTGCAAGGTGTACGGCTTGCTTCGAATTATTTCTCTTCTTAAATAAAACCGTACAAAAAACTGGTAGCAGAGCGTAGTTTTGTCTACGTAAAAAAAAAAAATCTCTCTTTTTTGCTTCCACTGCGCCTCTAAGAAATTCAAAATAAACTTGTGATTTCCTAGTTCTGATCAGACTTTATCCTCTCCTCAAAATTAATTTTGTAGCATCTTTTCAAAAAGAAAAACTCTTTTTCTCGAATTAAGTCTGTGTGCTGCTCTCCCTACGTGATCTGTTTCTTTATTTCACGTTCTTCTGAAACCTTCATCAGGTATCTAAAAATTTATCCACTTACTTTTTCCTTATCCAGTGCCTTCCGTTCACCCTTGTGTCCTCTTCTAAAAAATACTTTCATAAACTTTCTTCAAACCTTATAACTCAGTGTGTGTTGTGTTCTTTATCTAAAAACAAAAAATGATGAGGACCACAAGTCCGGCAGCCCGAAGACCGGGAACCCAAATTCTGGATACTGACGCTCTTGAAGTACATCAGTTTATGTCTGGGGTCTTCGAATCTCATACTCAGTCACTAAAACTTCTAGAAAATCTCTTTACAAAAGTTAGATCAATTCAAGAATCCCTCTGTCTTACCGAGTATCTAACCCTGAAACAGGGGGGATCCATACCAACTAAGCCAGATCTCTACTGGTGTAAAAAATTTAATGTTATTTTATCTCGTAACTCTTACCCAAGACCAAAAACTGGTAACACTTCAAAAGAAGATGTTGTCAAGAAAATACGTATCTATTTACCTTCCCCAAACCTGGGAAAACCTTCGGGTCCTGTATGGTCACTTCTTAATATATGTCATCAGAACATGGGTCACCCATCCCCATATTCCTCTCTTAATTTTATACAACAAACCTTTCGAGTAAAAAGGGCTCGAACATTGGCCAAGAATATTGTGAAGAATTGTGAAAAGTGCAAACAACTTTATTCCATCAAAATCCCAGTCCCATCTTTTCTGACTGGTGAAAAGCCAATTTCCCCTGAGTAATTAGGGGGGGGGACTTCATCCGGTTCCTATTTTTGAGAACCTTCCCACACCCTGTTTGCTCCAATGTCTTAGATCTCCTATACTGGAAATCCCAGAAATGGGTGAACGAAGAAGCCTCGAATGAACCCTGTAAACACAACTGGTGAAACTGTGAAAAAAAAAATGAGAAGTCAGCTTGTTCAAATTTTCAAAAACTTGTTTATTGACGTCCCCAAATCCCAACTCTTCCCTCCACCCACATATATACAAAATTATACAAGATATCACACAAAAATTTGTACAAAACTATGAAACAAGGGGTTAAAAACAAAACCCCCCCTTTTTTCAAAACCTGGTAAGATTCCTGATGTGCACGAAATCTAAACCCCCCTCCCCCACAAGCCAAACGAAATCTCCAGCCTTAGAGATAATGAATTTCTTTTGACGCGATCCTTTGACTCTGACCGTTGTCCCAATCACCATCCTCGATGAGCTGAGATGCTTGGGATCCGACACCAAGAACTCCACCGAAAAAACCTCCAAGAACATCTTGGCACTTAGAACTTCGTCCATTCTGAAATAGGTAGAAAATTTATTACATTTTAGTATGACTCCCAACAGAGATCCTGTTCAAAAAAAAAACTCACTGTTTAAATGGATCCCCTCCTGCTCCGAACACGGCAGGGTTAATATGAAAGGGCCCGTTGCCCTCGCAATTTTTAGGCCCATGATCCGTACAATGAAAATGCGGCAGGGCTGGGGGGATCCCAGGGCTGGCCTTGCCATCACCCAACCACTGGGGGCATCTTCCAGCACACGCATAGGCCCCCCAAGTTTTTCCTTGGCACTGTGTCCATTCCAGTCCAAAGCAAATTGCTGCTGCATGCAGCTGGGCAAAGAATAGGTAGGCTCTCGAATGTATGTGCCCAAATGATAGATTCGTCCGCTCCGTCCTGTCATATGCCGCTAGATGGCGTACAGGTGTTGGCACTGCCCACCAACCCTTCCCTTCGGGGGATCCCTGTGCCTTCCCGATCTTAGTACGAAGCCCCGTATAGAGGGCCATCTGAAAGGCGTGTCCCGCCGAATCCCGGCTCCTTTGATCATAAATTGGGGTCCCCTTGTACCTTAAAGGAATTAGGGGAACCCCCTGAACGTCCAGGTCCATAGGCTCCGTAAGATATGTGTTGCAACCAGGACCCAATGCAGGAGGGGCAGAAGCCCCCAAGGCCAACACTGGCGCATTAAACACCTTGCTTAACTCGTCGTAATAGCCATATAAGGCCTGCAAAAAATGTCCAAAATTTGGGTACCTTGTAGCACCGGGATCCGTTAGATTTTTTAGATCATTTGTTCCCACCCGTACGAAAATGTGGGTAAACTTAAAAGATGAGTCCAAATTCAGATCTCTGTAAACCCTCATCTTAATTAATTTGGGTACCTTGTGGCACCGGGATCCGTTAGATTTTTTAGATCATTTGTTCCCACCCGTACGAAAATGTGGGTAAACTTAAAAGATGAGTCCAAATTCAGATCTCTGTAAACCCTCATCTTAATCGCCGCAGGGCTAACCACTTGTCCAGAACCCACCAGGGCACTCCAGCCACTCAGCGAGTACTAAAAGAAAGAAAGAAAGGGAAAAGCATTTGCACATCATATTTTTACATCCATTTATTCCTCTCATCTTCTCTCTTTACATTCCCTTCTTCCCCTTCTCTCGTACCTGGAAAACTTCAATGCCTCTTCCCTCCAATAAATGTTCAAAATCAAACATGGGTCGAGTTGACGCCTTCTCAGGCCTGATGTTGTCACAAAAGGTCCGTTGTCCAGGGGCCAGCCTCCAGGGCACAGTTAATGACGTCCCTAAAATCAATACAAACGGGCCCTTCCCCTCACTTTTAACTTTTGGGCCAGATAACTTGTGTGCCGGAGTCCCATAATTCATATCTTGAACAACACACCCAGGTACTGGGAGGACATAAAGAGGAAATTTTTCTAATTTATGCGGATCAATCACCATCCGCCTAAACACATTCTTCTTGTACGTTAAGGGATCCGCTGGCTCATAAGAGCTTGCCTTGAAGGGGTGGTATGTATTCCCTGAAAAGAAAGCAAAAAGAAGGAACCCCTCAGTATTTTTTCTAATTTCCATCAGTCTGATAAAAACTCACATGGCTCAAGGATTTCAAGAAAATCTTCTTCGGTATTTGCCTTAAAATCACTTGCACTCGACACTCCTGGCAGCGACGAAGGTTGGGCTACAGTCCCTTTAGGAAGGGCAAACCTCTTTGTTTCCACCTGCACTGTAGCTACCTGTAGATCCATTGCTTTGTTTCCTCCGGATTCACCCCCTTCTGTCAAGTCTATCTCCTCAACATTTGTGGAGGTCCTTGGACGCTTGCCCCCTGCCACTTCTGGTCCTTTTAACATACTCAATAATTCAGTAATCGCACGTTTGTTACTTGTACGTTCCTTTGAGGCCTCCACAGCCTCCTTCATCCAACATTCTTTTATAGCCTGAGGGCTGCCAAAATGAATCTTGGTCAACCCTGTCGACCACGTTTGAAGATTCCCAGCTGGGAAGGCTATGCAAATTAAAACAAATAATTATTAATTATTTCCCAATTACTGGGTCATCTCTGATATCTTTACCTCTCGCAACTGCAGTTACTGTGGTAGCAGAGCGTGGTTCTGCCCCAAAAAAAAAAAATCTCTCTTTTTGCTTCCACTGCGCCTCTAAAAAATTCAAAATAAACTTGTGATTTCCTAGTTCCGATCGGACTTTATCCTCTCATCAAAATTAAAAATTTGTAGCATCTTTTTCAAAAAGAAAACTCTTTTTCTCAAATCAAGTTTGTGTGCTGCTCTTCTTACGTGATCTGTTTCTTTATTTTACGTTCTTTTGAAACCTTCATCAGGTACCTGAAAATTATTCGACCTCCTTTTCCTATCCTGTGCTCTGCTCTCTTCTGTGTACGTCTCTAAATCTCTTTACAAACCCTTCCTGAAAAACCTTATAAATTCGTGTCCGTTCCTTATTAAAAAAGAAAAATGAGGACCAAAAGTCCAGCAACCCGAAGACCGGGAATCCAAATCCTGGATACTGACACTCCTGAAGTATATCAACTGGTGTATGGGGCTTTCGAATCCCACACTCAGTCATTAAATTTCTTAGAAAATCTATTTTCAAAAGTTAGGTCAATTCAAGAATCCCTCTGTTTAACCGAGTATCTAACCCTGAAACAGGGGGGATCCATACCCACTAAGTCAGACCTTTACTGGTGTAAAAAATTTAATGTTATCTTATCCCTTAACTTTCACCCAAGACCAAACTTTTGTAACATTCCAAAAGAAGATGTCATCAAGAGAACACGTATTTACCTACCCTCCCCAAACCTGGGAAAACCCTCGGGCCCTGTGTGGTCACTTCTCAATATATGTCATCAAAACATGGGACACCCATCCCCTTATTCCTCTCTTAATTTTATACAACAAACCTTTAAACCTGGGAAAACCCTCGGGCCCTGTGTGGTCACTTCTCAATGTATGTCATCAAAACATGGGACACCCATCCCCTTATTCCTCTCTTAATTTTATACAACAAACCTTTCGAGTAAAAAGGGCTCGAACATTGGCCAAGAATATTGTGAAGAACTGTGAAAAGTGCAAACAACTTTATCCCATCAAAACCCCAGTGCCACCTTTTCGGACTGTTAAAAGGACAATTTCCCCTGAGTTTAGAGGTACCCCTTTGCTGAATGAGTAATTAAAAGGGGGGGGCTTCATCCGGTCCCTATTTTTGAGAACCCTCCCACACCCTGTTTTTTCAAATGTCTTAGATCCCTTATACTGGAAATCCCAGAAATGGGTAAAACCAAGAGGCTGTTGAAAAATCCCAGAAATGGGTGAACGAAGAAGCCTCGAATGAACCCTGTAAACACAAATGGTGAAACCGTTGAGATAAAATGAGAAGTCAGCTTGTTCAAATTTTCAAAACCTGTTTATTAAAATCCCCAAGTCCAAAATATTCCCTTCACCCATACATATACAAAATCATACAAGTCATGACCCAACCTTGTACAAACACTATGAAACAAGAAATTACACAAAATTTTTTCCTCCTCCCCTTTTCAAAACCTGACAAGATTTCTGATATGTACAAAATCCAAACCCCCCTCCCCCACAAGCCAAACAAAATCTCCAGCTTTCGAAATAATGAACTTCTTTTGACAAGATCCTTTGACTCTCACTGTTGTTCCAATCACCATCCTCAATGAGCTGAGATGTTTGGGATCCGACACCAAGAACTCCACCAAGAAGACCTCCAAGAACATCTTGGCACTTAGAACTTTGTCCATTCTGAAATAGGTAGAAAATTTTTTACATTTTAGTATGACTCCCAACAGAGATCCTGCTTGAAAACTCACTGTTTAAACGGATCCCCTCCTGCTCCAAACACGGCAGGGTTAATATGAAAGGGCCCGTTGCCCTCGCAATTCTTAGGCCCATGATCCGTACAATGAAAATGCGGCAGGGCTGGGGGGATCCCAGGGCTGGCCTTGCCATCACCCAACCACTGGGGGCATCTTCCAGCACACGCATAGGCCCCCCAAGTTTTTCCTTGGCACTGTGTCCATTCCAGTCCAAAGCAAATTGCTGCTGCATGCAGCTGGGCGAAGAATAGGTAGGCTCTTGAATGTATGTGCCCAAATGATAGATTCGTCCGCTCCGTCCTGTCATATGCTGCTAGATGGCGTACAGGTGTTGGCACTGCCCACCAACCCTTCCCATCGGGGGATCCCTGTGCCTTCCCGATCTTAGTACCATCGGGGCATATCTCCCGGTAGACTTTACGCACAGGGCGGCTTAGGGCCGAGGAAACTAGTATTTAACCCCAGGGGAACATGGAATTTCCTTAATCCCCTTGGGGGACAACGTCCAAGTCCATAGGCTCCGTAAGATACGTGTTGCAACCAGGACCCAATGCAGGAGGGGCAGAAGCCCCCAAAGCCAACACTGGCGCATTAAACACCTTGCTTAACTCGTCGTAATAGCCATATAAGGCCTGCAAAAAATGTCCAAAATTTGGGTACCTTGTGGCACCGGGATCCGTTAGATTTTTTAGATCATTTGTTCCCACTCGTACAAAAATGTGGGTAAACTTAAAAGATGAGTCCAAATTCAGATCTCTGTAAACCCTCATCTTAATAGCCGCAGGGCTAACCACTTGTCCAGAACCCACCAGGGCACTCCAGCCACTCAGCGAGTACTAAAAAGAAAGAAAAGGAAAAAGCATTTGTTTCATCATATCT
This sequence comes from Notodromas monacha, assembly GCA_905338405.1. Taxonomy (NCBI): domain Eukaryota; kingdom Metazoa; phylum Arthropoda; class Ostracoda; order Podocopida; family Cyprididae; genus Notodromas; species Notodromas monacha. The sequence goes on along the minus strand of CAJPEX010005084.1, from coordinate 576 downwards.
TTTCATCCATTTATTCCTCTCATCTTCTCTCTTTACATTCCCTTCTTCCCCTTCTCTCGTACCTGGAAAACTTCAATGCCTCTTCCCTCCAATAAATGTTCAAAATCAAACATGGGCCGAGTTGATGCCTTCTCAGGCCTGATGTTGTCACAAAAGGTCCGTTGTCCAGGGGCCAGCCTCCAGGGCACAGTCAATGACGTCCCTAAAATCAATACGAACGGGCCCTTCCCCTCACTTTTAACTTTCGGGCCAGATAACTTGTGTGCCGGAGTCCCATAATTCATGTCTTGAACAACACACCCAGGCACTGGGAGGACATAAAGAGGAAATTTTTCTAATTTATGCGGATCAATCACCATCCGCCTAAACACATTTTTCTTGTACGTTAAGGGATCCGCTGGCTCATAAGAGCTTGCCTTGAAGGGGTGGTATGTATTCCCTGAAAAGAAAGCAGAACAAAAGGAACCCCATAGTATTTCTTCTGATTTCTCTCAATCTGATTAAAAACTTACATGGCTCAAGGATCTCAAGAAAATCTTCTTCGGTATTTGCCTTAAAATCACTTGCACTCGACAC
>CAJPEX010005083.1:0-18062 GCA_905338405.1 Notodromas monacha | reverse complement strand
CGAAATGTCGAATCGGCCAAAAAATTTAATTTTTTATAAAAGACAACACAGAAAAACAAGTGTAATACAGTATACGTTAGTTCTTTCTGTACTTCGGAAGCATTATTTTCATTTTCGTGTTTTTTTTTATGTAATTCAAAATTTGGAATCAACCAAAAAATTGTATTTTTAAAAAGACAACGCAGCGTAAACACAAGTGTAATACGTAAAAACTTTCTGAACTTCCCATGCATACCCTTGCGGGAAATTTCTGTTTTTCAGTGGATTTTTTTGCGAAATTCAAAATAATACACTGCAATTGACAAAATGAAGGCATTCCTGTTATATCGTTTCCCTTTTAAAAATGACAGGCAATATCCCGTTTTCAAAAATGAAGAGCCATTGATCGAGCCCCAGCTGAAACACAATTTTGCAAATACTGTAGACGCAAAAAAATGCTAAAATTATTCCTGGAGATATGATGCAAAGAAAATGAATATTCCAGCGAAATTTTCCTCGTCTGGATTATTTCAACGATTTCAATAAACGGGGTCTTTAGAATTCCACAATAAAACACATTAATTTTAACTCGAAAATGTCCTACTCAAACATTAGCCTACAGTTTTTCCTGTTCACGACATATGCCTTCTGGATTATTTCAACGATTTCAATAAACGGGGTCTTTAGAATTCCACAATAAAACACATTAATTTTAACTCGAAAATGTCCTACTCAAACATCAGTCTACAGTTTTTCCTGTTCACGAAATATGCCTGCATTTTTTTTTTGCCAAAAAATCTATCTAAAAATTTATTTTTTCGGTTAAAAAAAAGAGCCATGACTCAGAAAATGGTGATGTAGTTTATTCTTCTTCCTCGATCCAAAGAAGAACGGAAACTGTTACAAACGCGTGGAAGAAATTCAGCACCGAAACTCCGGCGTTGGGGACAAAAATTATTATATCACCGGGCGAGACAATGAGCATCTTTTCGGGGAAAACCGTGACCAAAAAAAATAACGAAGAAAAGCATGAAAAATCAGACCAGAAAACAACAACAAAAAGGAAGGAAGGAATAGGGAAGAAAAGAAAGCCCAACGGGTCGTGGCAATCAACGTGGAAGATCAAGTCGGTGTCAGTCGCATAACTGAAAATTCATTGTCGACGTAATAATAATAATAATAAACACGCGCGAAAAGGTCAACCTTTTCCAAAAAAATATTTCTTCATAGCCCTGAAGGAAAATTGAATAAAGAACATGATCACAAATTTAAAAAAAATTTTCTATAGAAATTCAGGGCTTTATAAATCAGAATCAGGAATCGGAATTTCAGATTCGAATCCGTTTCCCTTACACAAAAACTTCCCGTGTCAAATTCAGTGTGTTTTAAACCTCAAAGAAAATCTATAGCTATGAAGAACTTAACCGAAATGTATTTAACAAATGCCAGCGAGAAACAAAACGATCGAAATTCAGTTTTTTTAAATCAGAATTAGAAATCGGAAGATCAGATTATTTGAATCTGGTCTCCTTGACTGAATAAGTTCACATGAGAAAATTTTCCTCGGGTGAGAGCCTTTGAAAAAAAGAAAGAAAACTTGATCGAAAATAAAAATATAAACAAATTGCCGGGAAGAAACAAAACGAAAAAAAAATCGGCGTTCAAATCAGAATTAGGAATTGGAAGTTCAGATTCCATTTTCGTCTTCTTGACCAAAGAACTTTTCAAAAGAAACTTTTCTTCAAATTATAATCTTAAAAAAATAGCACGAAAATTTAATCGCAAATTAAAAAAAAATGCCAGAGAGAAACAAACCGATAGAAAAATCGGCGCTTCAAATCAGAATCAAAAACTGGAAGTTCAGTTTCGAATATTAACTCAGGACAATTTTTAAATCCTTTTTTCAATGGAATCTTATACCAGAAACCAAGAATTTTACCAATATCCAAAATTGCTTCCCAGGTAGATTTCTCCTGTAAAAAAAACAATGATCTAATCAAATGAGGATATTAAAGCATTACGTTTTAGAAAATTAGACTACTATACTCAATTTTTTTTGCACTGAAAAATTAATCATCTTCAGCTAAATGCAATGATGTATTTTAAATTTTAAAAAAAGAGCAAAAATAAGTTGGCGAGAGCTGATCAAAGAAAGGCCAAGCCTCTGGGTTCCAGGTGAGGCTCGTCTTTCACATTCCTATAACGGTCCCGAAAGACGGGCCCCTGTTTTTCGAGTCCTGCCTTGGGGGCATTGGCTCATGTTAGCTTCCCTTCTGCCAGAGGACGTGATTACTGTCCCATTTCTCGCGTTTCATTCACTGAAGTGAAGAGTCCCTGTTCTTCACACCGACAATTCCCACCAAATAAATCCAAAATCCGAGCAAGACAATTTTAAAAATGATTAATTACCTCCCTAGCTGAGCTTTTTCAAAAAGTGGGATTTTTTTATACGGTACAATAACCATAGAGGAACTGCATATGTGCAACGTTTAATACGTAGACGAGGGATTCCATTTTAAAAAGCAGGGGTTTCAGTTTCACGGGACTAAAAAAAGTACCGGTGCAGAAAAGGACTAAAAAAAATATGCCCAAAAATATTTTGATCAATACTTCACATAATTCGAAATTTCAACTTAATAGAGTAAAGCTCACAATAGGTATAATTATCGAGAAAAAGATTTCTTGCTGGTCAACAATAATTGAACACAAGTTTACAAAGCGAAATTTTCAGTTTCACGGGACTAAAAAGAACCGGCGGAGAAAAAGGACTAAAAATAAAATGCAAAATAAATTACTTCGATCAGTTGTTCACACTACTGTATTTGAATAAATGTCAGCTCAATCGAGTAATTCTCAGTCGTTGAAATCGTAATCAAAATATTTCTTGCTCAACAATAATTGAACACCATTTGACAAAACAGAATTTCATGTCTCATGTGACTATAAAAGTACCGACGGACAGACGAATGCTAAAAAAATAAATACCCAGCGAAATAATTTTGATCTCTAAATGAAATATTATTCGAAATGCCAGCTGAAAAGATTATTCATCTGAAAATGTCTTGGCCCACAGTAATTAAACACAATTTCATATGAAAAGAACTGACATTCGGGACGAAAAGGCAAGAATTTATTTTCATGTGTCATCATAAATGGAACCTTTATCCATCAGCAAGGAATAAAATAAACACCTTCCCGTTTTCCTTTTCAAATTCTGTAACACTTCCAACATATATTTCAAAAATTGTATCGATGACTGCAGGATATAATATTCGGAAAACAAACGCTGCCATATACGCCGACGGAAAATTCAAAATCAGTTCCCGTTATACTTCCTATATTTCCAATCTTCTCGACGACAATGCAAAATTTACAAAATACAATAGGACATTCAATTCTACGCTCTGATTTCATTCGCTTTTCAAGCATTGAAGAATTTCCCTGTTCAGTCAGATATTGGTTTTTCCGCGGTCCAAATCCGTCTTCGAGGAAATCAGGACTCATTTTTTTTTTTTAAGTCGAAATACAGTATATTAAAAAAGGGGGGTTTCCGTCTGAGATTTTCGAATGAAATATTCCATTGAACCACACGTTTGAAATCCGAAACCGGAAGGAAACACAAATCTCCATTTTCCTGGGAGTCATTCTCCCTCACTTCCGAGGATTTTGACCGGAAATCCGAGACCAAAAACGCTGGTCTCAAAAATCACCACGGACAAGGCAGAAAATATAAATCTTTCAAAACCCAGAACAAATTACATCGTAAAAAATTAGTAAGAAGAAGAAAAATCCACTAAAATAAAAAAAAACGACGGATTGCTGCAACGACAAAAAAGGGCCCGTTTTTATTCCAATCACTTCCTTCCGCCTTCATCGTTTGCAATTTCCCTCCGTCCACCCACGCATTATTTGGCAGATGAATAAACATATGCAAAAATAAAAGGTGCAGCACTCGCAACATTGAAGAATGCGGCGTAGATGCGAATTATTCGAGAAAGGTGCGATTTAAGCAACCTGGGGAAAAGAAATATATAAATAAGTGTGTGTGTGATTGATATTTTATTTTTATTTTTATTTTTTTGGCTCGGAATTCTGGACTCATATCCGTATCCCCGGAAGTTTCGCAAACATTCCGTTGATGGATTCTTCGTCTTGCCTCGCTCACCGCGGATGACCCGACTTCGTCTTGACCCCGGCCAAGCAGTAAAACGATGGTTTCAAAAAGACGAGAAAGCGTGACCCCGGGTATTCTTCTGGCTTTTGCGGATTAAAAAAAATGCCCCAGGGCATATATCGAAGAACGACGAGGAAATGAAAAATAAATAAAATAAAAATAATGAAATACCCGTGGGTAGAATTGACTCGGTATATTATTCTGACGGCTCATCCTCTGCTCGGGGCTTTCATAATCCTCATTTCCACTCATATATGCGTTAACTTGCATAATTTTTGACACTCGCCAAGTTTCTTTCTTTCTTTTTTTGAAGCATATAACGCTAAATTTTGGCAATACCTTGGCTGATTATATATATATATATATATTTGCTCATCAGTTATTCCGAAATTTCCAGAGCTGGTATTTTTTTTTCTCCTTTCAGATACCCATATACTGTACTTGGTCATCTGATTTGTCGACTTGATAAATTATGACACCTTCCTATTTCAACTTTAAGTTGAGATTCAAAAAAATTTATTCAATTTTGCTGAAGTTTTCGTCATTCAAATGGTTGGTCGCGTGATGTTCACTCATCATCGCTGAATATGATGAAAATGGCTATTTATTAATGCCATTATTTTGTTAATGGCCCTGTTCATCGAGTTTTGAAGATTTTACTGAATTTTGTTCTTTTTCTACTCATCGAAGAAGGTTGACAATGAATATTTTGATTTTTTTAATTTCATCAGTCAAATTGTGACATGTTATGCATTGATCCCGACTCGTTAACACTTATAATTAAATTGACAAGCTTTATAGTCACTTTGTGGAGCTTCCTGCTGGAAAATCACGCAGGAAGATTAAAATTGAAAAAGTATAAGCTCATGTTTAAAGAAACGAATTTTATTCAGGCAACATTTGCGAACAATGACTTACATCAAGAATTTTAAAATTGTTTTCAAGGACCAGCAAAAGTTATTAGCAGAAATTGAAGAGCTGTCTGTTAAAAGATTTCTGAATGCATTAAATTCAAAACAAAATTTTATTTTATTTTTTAATCAAAATTCAGGTACTGTTTATACGCACAGATTATCATTAATTTCTCAGATCTTTTTTATAGATGAGCATCAACACAATACAAAACCACCGACAAATTTAAAACATAGAAAAATGAACAAATGATTTTGTTTTGTAAATAAAACGATTAAAACTCACATTGCACAGCTCAAGTGATGATTTTTCTCAGTTAAAACGCAAATTTTTTAGAGATGATGAAATCTGATTACGATCCGTTTCATGCTTTTCTATTTTCTTAAATATAAATAATTCACGCTTTCTTCAATTTTTAAAACTGTAGCACCGAAATTTGAAAACGAAAAGGCCATTGAAATACAGCAGCATTCTTGCTGTTTTCTGGAAATCACATCAAACTATTTCATACCTTTTCATCGCCAAAATTAGTGATTCTCCGCCAACATGCCTATATGAACATTGACGAATGCATCTCACCTAAATGATGAAGTAACTCAAAAAATTAATTTATGAAAATCAAATTTAGTAAAAAAATCACAAAGCCCCTGTTAATCTTTCATAACGCAAGATCTTCTTGCTCAATTTGCACTCGTTCGTCTTCCCATCATAACCTCGAAATTTAATTGAGTCTGATTCATGATGGAATAAGAGGGACACGCCGTTATGAAGAAGAAGAAGAAGAAAATAAAAACGCGAATTCCCACGAATAACGAAATACTTTTAAGGTGTGAAGAAACCAGTTCGGGGGCCTTTGAGAACAATTGAAGACACTATCCAGCAGTTGCGTCAGTTTCTTTCCTTTTCACAGTTTTCCTCCCTGAAATCCTCCCATGCAAAGCTGTGCCACAATACAGTATAATACATGACGCAAAACCGCCTCAGGGCATCGCAATATATAATCCCCTCCCGCGCTCATCGAGTACCGTATATATAAATACTGTACAGCTATTTAGAAAAAAAAGGCGCCGAAATGAAGGTTAAATCACGACGACGAAGGTATTTTGCAGTGCATATTTTTTTTTCTTAGTAGAAAATCGTCAAATATTTTGGAGGCCAGGATGAACGAGACGTTATTAAAAAAAAATGAATTTCCAGGAATTCCGGGTATACAAAAAATAAAATCGGAAGATATTCAAGGTTTGTATGGGTCGTGCTGCATTAGATTTATAAGCAGCAACCAGGAGGAGGAACAGAAAACATTATTCTTTTTGTGAATTTATCACACCTTGAAAATGATCTTAATGATGACATTTTTGAATCCAAAGCGCCGTTTCAATCAACTCTGAAAATTTTAAAATTCCATCATCCGCCTTTGATTGAAAGGGAACACAATTTTTTTTTTGCAAAATGTACACCACGCTTTAAAAAAAATTAAATTGCTTGGCAAAGAGAAGCACAATGTTTTTCAATGCAAAAATTCCCATCGGAGAAAAATAAAAAAATTAAATCGTCTCTAGCGAAAAACCAAATCTCTTCGTTCAATTTTAAAAAGAAAATTTTTCTTTAAAGCCGTTCGCGCAGAAAAGATCGCATTACAGGAATAAAAAGTTTAAAATAAAAGCGCAGTTTCCAACCTTGAAGATGATGTCCATCGAAGAAAAATAAACACTGCTATTGTCTTTTGACAAAAATAAAAAAAAAATAAAAAATACTGTAACGTCCTTCATCGTCGCTATACTTTCGAAAAATTCATTGGCCCGTACAAAATGTCCCGCGGACCGACGCTGGTCCGCGGACCACAACTCAGGGAACACTGATTATATACACAGAATACTGTACTGTACAGCAGGTAACTTCTTTTCTTCTTTTTTCTTCCCCCCCGTCTTTCTTCATCATCCGATGACGAGAGTCGAGGACCGCAAGAATTTCAGAACAATGCCCCGGTCGTCGGAAATCAAGGCGAAACGGTGCCGCGGAATATAAAAGGGACGAACGTGGCACTTAACGGACGACTCTTCCCTCGGAGACATACACGTATATATACGCAATTAAACGCGCCGCCACGCAACGCCGCCACGGCGCCGCATTGTCAAACTCCGACTTGCCCCGTGCTGCTCTTATACACAGTATATGGCAGAAAACGAAAAACGAAAAAATAAGAGGGCCTTGCATAACCTTCCTCATCCTCATCACACATGATGAGGGTGTGTAGTTTAATGCTTTAATTGGACTGTTTGAAAGAAAACCAGGGAAACATTTTGAAGATATACACTATATAAAGGAACAAATGATGAGTGACTTGAGTGGGACCACAGACTTTTATGAAAGAAATTGTATAATAGGAATGATTTTTTCAAGTCCCTGTCTGAATATCCTTTAAAATAAGGCATTATAGAAAAGTCCTCCCTCCTGGAAACCTCCATAAATCTGATTTTTGAAGGCCTTTGGGAAGAGAAATGCCAAAAAAAAAATATATATATATATAAATATAACCTGAAGCATTCTGAAAGGAAGTGAAAAAGTAGTACGGCAAAGTAGTACCTCAAAGTTCAGCATCCTCTCAATTAACTAATTTTCGAAGCAATTTAAGACCTATAGAATATCAAAAATTGAGATTTACCTGTATTTCTTCTTTATTTCCCTAAAAGCAAATTAATTGTTTCCCTACAATTTGAATTTTTTAATGGTCGCTTGAAGTTTGATTTGAAGATGTTATCCTGTAGGTTCACTTCACAATACCTGAACGATTAAAAAAAACGAAAAGTTTCTTTAAAAAAATGTTGGTAAAAAAAAGCTGTCGTCTATATCTTCAATTAAAAAAAAGCATAAAGGGAATACTGTATAAAGGGAATCTCAAATTGGTCAGTTTTAAGGAACATTTTCTCGTTAATTATAGGAACCCGTGATCAGATTGGCATCCATTGGAATGCATTTTAGCGATTTTCCGCACCTGCAATCAGAAGGTCCTCTTTTATTCAATTCGAAGATCCTTTTGTAGATGCCATGGGAAGATCATTCGGTGTTGATCAAATTTTTGGCGAAAATGAGTAATTTAAACCATTACTATCCAATCAATCGAAACTTCGCGAAATGAAGCTTGAAATTCACCACGAGAGAGGAGAAACTTTGAAATAGATATCATTGAATCTCCCTGTTAAGATTTCCCTGATAAAATTTCTTCAAAGAACCAATTCGTGTGATTATTATTTTTTTTTTACAAAATAAATGGAAGGACGATCTTTTGCCTCGCGAAACCCTAAAATCAATTCAAACATGAAAGGCACAAAAAAACAAAAACAAATCAGTCTCAGTAGGATTATTCTGTGCCGTGTGAGATGACGATCTCTGGATTCTCTAGGCAAAATATAAAAAAAATAATAATCCGTATACAGACTTTTTTCAGGGCCGTTCAGGACAATTTTCAAGATAAAACGGTACAAGGTAAGAAGAACGGAATAAACAAAAACTCAGACCCTCAAGGACGAAAAAGCCAAAAGACGAGTTCATGCTGTAAAATTATCCTTTTTCCCCTCATATTTTCGCAAGCCAACATGAAAAGATTCCGCGGCCTCGACATGATTTTCATTTTATCCGAGATTTCATTAAATTTCGCATCGTCTTCAACTGTTCCAATTATTTATTCAACTGAAATACAATATCAGCGGCTTTCTATTCACGATTTCATTAAAGTCCAAGGTAATATAACGGTATCGTATTTATAGAAACAACAGCAAAGTGATTTTTTTTTATTGCTGGAAGGGGTTTTCTGAAAATTTCATGCGGAAGATTTTGGATCATGCAGTTATTTTTTTTATACAGTATTCTGTTTGACTACGGCATAAACAACTAAATATTGAATTCGTTCCAATGAAGATGCATTTTTCCATACACAATGTTTTTGTTGCATCAAAAACATTTTTTTCAGCCTTGCTTGAGTAATTTTATGTAGCATTTTGCACATGTTGGATTTTCTAGTTTTTATGCCATTTATTGAAAATTCTTTTTTTGGAAAATAAGCAAACATGAAAAAATCAATAATTCGTTAGAAAATCCTGAGATTTTGGATGGAAATTTGATTTTTGAATTTAATTTTTTATAACATTGCTCCTATGGAGACACTTCTAGGACACGAAAAAAAGCATACGCGTTATAATGAAAAATTCGCTATACAGAAATTCGTTGTAACGCGGTATTTCACTGCATAACATTTGTAAAAAGAACATTTTCGACAGGAAGCTCGCAGGATTTTTGAAATTTTAAACAGCCTGGAATGGAACAAAAATGAAAGAGACCCAAGAAAAAAAAAATTTAGTGCAAAAGAGAGCCAGCAAAATATCTGTTCAGTATGATCAAAATATTTTTCTTCTTAAAAATGTGATTTGAAAAATAATTTTTCGCTTTTGCAAATGTTTATAAGAAAGATATCTGATGCAACAAAAGTCACGTTTCGAACCTCGAAGAATTCAAAATTCGTGTCGTTCAAAATTAACGTGCAGTTTCTAAAATTGAACAAAATTTGATTGAATGAAATATTCCTTCTCTTGGTGTTTTCTGCTCAATCCTTTTTTTCCGGTGTTTGTTTGAGTGTACTTTTCAATTTTTTTTTTGTATAAGAACAATTCTCGACTGACTCTGTCCCCAGATCAGTCCACATCAATAATGCACTCCAAAATTTCCCTTCATATATATTGGGTTCCATTCACCAAAAGGAAACCCCATGGTAACATTTGAATCTCACTCTCGTTTGCAATAAAGTTGCATCCGGAAAGAAAAAGGAAGCTTCGGGTACTTCCGATGTGTGTCAGCGATACGGAGGACGTCCACATCCCGTCCTGTCTAACGGAAAATAGATCATAGGAAACTGTCCTTTCTTATTCTATTTTCCTCTGCATTTATATATATATTCACAATGCATATAATACTGTTTTACTTATTTTTTTGTGGTCTTCGGAACCAGGGCCCCCCTGATGCCGCCACCGGAAGTAGCCATAAAAAAAGCCAGACCGGACAGGAAACCGGAATCGAAACCGAAAACGAGACCGACGCCCTCAAAAAGAACCCCACCTTTCCCTTCGTCGGAACTCAAATAATCTCTCGATTTTTTTCCTGGAGAGCAAATAAAGAATACAATAAAAAAACCGGAAACAAATGGGGGTTCGAAGAGAGATTAAAATTGAGCTTGAGAGTGGCTCTGATATTTCATGGCTGCTCCAACTCAATTTTCCCGCATGGAAAATAGAATCATGATGATTGATTCGAAAGTTTCTATTCTTGCAAAAAATGATACTCACAGGTTTTCCCTGATGATGCGTTTTAAAGAGAGCTTTCTTGTAAAGGGACTGTAGTGAATATTCTTCGTGAAAGAAGTTTTAAAGTCGCGCTTCATCCAAAAATTCTTTTAATATTCTCGCGAAAAAAAAAAATTGGTGCTGGGAAAGTCTGTTATTTTTACCTTGAAAATGCTCATCGAAGCCCATTTTGGATTCCTCAAATATTCTTCTGAAAGGCCCGATAAATGAGAATTATTTACAAAAAAATTGAATTTTTTATAGGGTCGTTCAAAGTCATTTTCATTGTTCAAGTTGAGTTTTAATTCAGAAATTCTTGGAAAAATTGAACAATGTCAGGATTTTTTCATGCACTCCAGTTTAACTCTCAGACATAATCTTGTGAATCAAAATGTAGGATACATAATTATGATGAACATAGGAATACTTCTCTAGAATTGTTTTCAATTGTGGGTTTAATTTTTGCCAGCTTCTTCACCATTCAGAGACATTATCAAAAAATTCAAATTCAGCATGACGAAAAATCTAGAGTCAAACTCTTTTTTATTTTACTGATGCTTGGTTTTCCATTTGGAGATACAGTACAGTATTTTAAATATATAACAAACCCCTTTTTAATAGTCTTCTAAAATATTTTGCGGCTTTTTGACTACAGTATCTGCAAAAGCATCAATTGTGTGGACCTCAATTCTTGCTCTCTTTAAAATACAGTGAGACCCCCACATGCAGACACCGTGGCATGCAGACAATTCAACATAGGGACACTTATTTTCCAAAAAAAATCAATAAAAAAAGGCTCATCATGACGACACTGACTAAATATAGGGACATTTTGTGATAAAATTGTGAATACGTTTCAGACAAGATTACAAGAAACAGATATTTCCAACCCTGAAATTGATGTAAGAAAAGTTCTTGGGCATTTCTCTCACCAATTTACCACCCATTTAGCTTACAAGAAACAGATATTTCCAACCCTAAAATTGATGTAAGATGAGTTCTTGGGCATTTCTCTCACCAATTTACCATCCATTTAGCTAATTTCAAAAAATTACCTCCAGCATAAAGGGACTTCCTTCTCTCTTTCCCACTTGAATGTTATTTTTACAGAGGATGCCAACATGATGTACTTTACAGAGGTATCAGTATTCAATTCCCCAAATGCCCATGTTTATTATATTGATGGAATCAGTTTGAATTGGGAGACAATTTTTATTTTCATGGAATCATGGTGAGTATTTTGTCCATGAAACACCAATTAAAAATTCTGTAATGTAAGTCTAAGGGAAAATGAGACTCGACTTAGGGACATTTCAACTTAGGGACAGTCTTGATGCACCAATTACGTCCGCATCTAGGGGGTCCCTCTTATTTTTCAACCTAAAGAGGGTCTGGTAATGAATGAATATATTTCGTAGTAGAAGAAATGTGAGAACTTTTGAAGCAGCCATCGTCGCCATTTTCCGAGGCCGCAGAGCAACAGAAGAAGTTTGACAGTTGAAAAGAAGTCGAAGGGAATACGCTTATTCAAGTCAAGGAAATGAATAATTTTCCAAGTACGCACAGTACTTTCAGATATATACAAGACGAGTACCGAGCATTTATTTCCTCCTTTCTGCAGCGCCTCTCTCGACGACTGCTTCGAAATCTTGCACATTTCCCACAATATTCGCATTTTTTTTTTTTCTTTTCGAAAAGGGAAAATTAAAATAAGAAAGAAATTACTGCATCGCCGCCACCTTCTTTCCCTCTGACTCGGAAGAACAATAAGAAAAGGAGTGAAAAGTATGCGATGACTAAATTATTCCAGGAACCTGCAATTTTTTGGAAAATAAAACTGAATTTAAGATTCTGGTGACTTTACATCTTTCGAGAACGGGTCGCGATGAAAAAATTGACGGACGAACGTCGAGAAAAAGTTTTCGGGTTCAATGCCCCCGAAATAATTTTTTTACCACTCGGAATTTCCAACCCCCCCCCCCCCCAAAAACACTGAAACAATATTCTGCATCTCACAGTCAAACATAAATAAATTAATACTCCCGTTTTTCACGAGAAACGCCGAGTTCTGAAATTTCAAAAATTCTATAAAATCGGTCTGAGAATTATTCATTAAAAAAATCTAAATCCTCATGGTAGCGAAAAGCCACGAAAAAATCCACATAGATCTTCAAACTTTGAAGTTTCCGGAATCACTGCAGTGTTGCCATCTTGCTAAAAAAAATTCAAATTGGATTCACTGCATTTCTGCAATCTTTAGTCACATTAGAATCAATAAAAAAATGAATCAGACATGATTTAGTCGTCAGAAATGTATCAACATTTATCTCAATGCTGGAAACTATATCTACTATATTTGAACATTTTTGGTCAAGCTTATGCATGAAAATATCTGCTCAAGCGATAATTTTGCACACTTCGGAACAGGGATTCATGAAAAATTACAAAATCCATATGACTTCGAGTGAGACTTCGGGCGTAGAAAAACGTTAAATTTACTTTATGTTCAATACTGTATTTTAAATTCAGTTTTTTGTATTAAAAAATAATAAAGAGTGCCTTTGAAAAACCTCTGTTGTTGTGAACAAAAATTCGTTAAAACGAAATTTAAAAACAATATACATTATATCGGACAGTGACCATAGAAAAAAATTTGTTGTAAGCATCAATTTGCCACGACGAGATTTCGTTGTAACGATATTTCACTGTATTACGATTTACGATATTATATGCCACAGAAAACTCAAAGCCAAAAAATAATGCTGTCAAGAGTTCATATGAAACCATTAACGAGGTCAAGTGAGGTTTTCGAAAGGAATCTCATTCGACGTCGACCAGGAACCGGACATCATGGACCTTTTTCTTTTCGAAAAAAAAAATATTTAAAACAAAATAAATGAATATAAAAAATCAACGTCATCAACGCGAAGAAAAACCGGTAACAGGGACCAGGAAGAAATAAGATGACCAAATAAAAAATGTTAAAAAAGAAAATGTCGTCAGATTCCGGAACAAAGTGTGACAGAGGAGAAAGAAACGAGAACGAGAACGACGACGAACTGCTGCAGCTGCTGCTAGCTGTCGCTGCTCCTGCTAGACCTGTTGAAAGCTGGGTGAACCCTTTGCGTAGAAAGCTGAACAGCTTAGAGGACCCCCAAAAACTACGAGTAATAGCTGCCTTTATTAAAACGCCGGTAATGAAACTTCCGAACCGGAAATGACTCGTCGTGGTCGCGAAACATTCGTGGGAATTATTGCAGTCGGGAGTTCATTCATCCAAGTCATTTTTGATGCTCATTATCGACGGAAATAATAAACGCCGGTAATGAAACTTCCGAACCGGAAATGACTCGTCGTGGTCGCGAAACATTCGTGGGAATTATTGCAGTCGGGAGTTCATTCATCCAAGTCATATATTCTACATCCCGACATATGGACAATTCGACTTAGGGACACTTGAAAAAATCAGGTCTGACATCAAGACTTTGGCTAAAATTACCGACAATTTTCTGAAATTTTCCCAAAAAATCAAAACATCTAATTGATTACAGTTTTTTTTAATCTTTTGAACAAATCAAGCTATTTATATTATTCACAAAAATGGAGAAAATATTTCATGATAAATTCACTCTAATTCATATTCAAGAGCAAGCCAATTTTGTGCTTCTTTTTTAAGAGTTTTTTCTATCATCTCTGCATATTAATTCTAGCAAGATTTATTATTTTTCTTTGATTTTTGGTCTCCTTTTTACACCAAAATATCAGATTCTATGTGGTTTTGTTCTGCACTAATTTTTACTGCAACTTGATGGAAGCAATTTTTATTTAAGTTTTGATGACTTATTTCTGACATTTGAAAAAAAGAACCAATTAATTACATTAGCTGTTGAAACATTTCATTATAACACTTTTCTTTTTACAAAGGAGCCTTTTTACTGGTTTAAATGGCTTTGTTGTAATGAGATTTTACTGTAGTATGAATCACGCATGAATTCCTCTACCAGTTATGTGCAATGTGAGAATCAATCACAGGATTTATTTTTTGAATATTTTCTAGATCTTCTCCCAGTTTTTAAAAATTGGAAGAAAACTAAACGGATCGTTACATAAATTCCCGATGGATCGCTTAATGTCTCAGAAGTATCGTTTTGGGTGAAAAATATTTTGAATCATCAAAAAAATATTTTTGCGGCCCATTTTCAGTAGAATTGAATTCTTTGCAGTTGAATAAAAAATACCTGAGCCTCTATAAAAAATATTCCTGGTTTTTACAATTAAATTGCTTCTAATCGCATTCCCAGAAGATCATGAATAAAAAATACGTTTCCAGAATAATGTTGTGATAAACTCTAAAATGCGGAAACAAACGGTAGACAGAATAATTTTTCAGCATTATTATTGTCCAAGTCGTATATGTAAATTTGGAATAAATACTCAAGGCCAAAGCATTGAATCTTCAGACTGTCGTTGATGGCTTTGAAACTGTTCGAGTGAAGAATATTTTTCCAAGGATTTCTCTAATGCAAGCATGCATTTCAAATTAAAAATTTAAATTATTGATATTCCTCCCGAGAATTCGGCAAAAGAACAAAAAACAGATGAAAATTCCTGAAGCAGAGCAACGAAGTCTGAAATATTTATTAGTCCGAAATTAAAAATTAAAAAAGGAAATTTAATTCTCAATTTTATTACACCTTACTCCAATCTATATTTAATAATATAAAATATTCGCTAATTTATAATAAAGTGCATCTTATCTTGAATTTTAACGAAGAATATACAAAAAATAGCCTGAGGGCTTATTTTTCCTCGCTCAATTAAAATATATTTTGCAGAGTTATTCTCGTAGGAAAATTGAGAAATTCCGAGAATTTTTGTCTCCATTTTTCTCCTGGAATCTCATTCAAAACGAAAAACGAGTGTGACATTCCATCGAAATGGATGAAGGAGCAAAAATATTCCGAAGTTAAAAACCTAATTATCTCTCATTCATCATTCACCAGCATTGTAGAAAAGGAATTTTCTAAAAGCAAAAGAAAAACCTGTTTTTACGTGGAAGAAAAAGGAACGCCATTCACCCTCTGCTTAATTTCGTTCTTTGTGAAAGTCTTTAAGGCAGACGAAGTCCTTCTTTGAAGTGCCTATAAAAATTGGGCTTTTCCTCTAAGGTTGGAATTTGCATCTCAACTTCCTCGTTCGTGAGGAGAATAAGTCGGGGAAATTAGAAAAAATTTCAATTTTCCATAGCGGATTTCTGCGAGACTTCCCAGTATTCTTTTTTTTTCTTCTTAAAAATGAAATACATTCGTGCAACCGGGAATTTATGCACAGTTTCAGGAATGGTCAGGTTTTTCTGAATCCCACCAGCAAAATAAAAGCTTTTCAGCATTCGAAAAATTCTGCGCAGTCCGAAATACATTTAGAAACAGTAAAAAAAATTTAAACCCTAAATAAATTCTTACAAATTTACAAGAATTTGCGGTATTTAAAGAGCTCACCTGCTAACTCATGTTTTTCTCAATTTTTTTTTAAAAACGGGCCTCAACAACATTCTTGATGAAATATTTTTAAAAAATGTAAGTCTTCGGTCACTATTTGGAACAACGAGGGGGTTTTTAATGTTATGAAGTCAAGAAATCTGTTGCATTATAATAAAAAAGGTTAAACCTCATTCAATTTTGATGACATTCACAAAACAAGGCTTGACATGAGCACTAAGCATCTTCAATAAAAAATGTTTGTCAAAACCTAATTCCTCGACAATGAAGCAAAAAATACTTTTTCTCACAAAAGCAAGAAATATCCCAGCGAGAAAAAGACATTTTTCGTTTGAAAATCTTTCCAGGTAATGGATGTCACTTCAGAGGATACCAAGATGAGGAATTTTGGAAAATATTTGTTGATTTAAAATTAAATACAAATTTTCTACCAAAATTCAACCACGCGTGAAAGTTTTATTCATCTTCGATCGCGAATATTTCTCCTCAAAAATTTTTACCATCGACATTCTCACGTGAAATACTAAAATTAGGCCTTTTTAAAACCTCCAAACATAAAAATGCTTTCTCAATTTTTCCACACTCTTCAAATTGAAGCTTTCAGGTGAATTTTTTACAACTTTAACAACATCGTTACCTCACCATGCAGTTGAAAAAACATTTATGTTGGTGGGTTAGGGTTCTTGATGAATTTTAAAAATATACTTTATTTTAAAAATTTAAAGAAATTTTCATTTTTTTACAGGATATATCTTCACTGCTTGCAAGAGCAGCTCATCATCAGCCTCAGGGATGCTGGAAACGAGGTCGAAAATGGGCCAGTGTTTCCATAGGAAGCAATAATGCTATAGAACCTGTTCTTTGGCCCAACCGTTGCCACGGCATCAAAAGAAAATAACAAAAATACTAAAATAACTGGCCTGCATTCCTTTTCTTTTCGTTTCCCATTAAAATAACTAGGTTTTAAAATCAGTTTGCCTTTTCATAAACGTTTTGGATTAATTTTAAAAATTCAATTCATCACCCAACTAAAAATAACTATTATGGATGCAAGTTATGGGCTTGGTTCTGCCTGAAGATAAAAGTGAAATTAGCATAAAGTAGCTAGCGGTACAGTACAGTATTCTAACCCAGTTCTATATTCAGCAAATGTGGCCCATAAATTAGTGCAAAGCTGTAATCAAAGTGGAAAAGTAGTCAATCACTGCAGGTGCTGTGCGCTTTAGGCAAAAAAAAGGGCTTTAGGCTGCTTCTTGAGGTAATTTTTCCCCAGGTACAGCCCACAGAATATTTATCTAATATTTGCAAGTAAGCAGATTGCAAAATATAACACACTATGGCTATCATTCAATATTTTCCTACAAAATCAAACATCTGAGCAATTCCTCCTGGAATATGCCTGAATGCATTAAAAGCATCTCTAATTNCATTTTTATTGCTCAGGAAACGTTGGGAGTCCGTTTGAAAACAATTCTCAGCATGGCTTCTTCTCCAGCCGTGTTCTGAATGGACTGCCAACGAGTCCTGGAACGCTTCCCTAAGAATGCCACAGCAGGTCGTTGGGCTCTGCTCCCCACCATTCTGAGAATGGGTTCCAGAACCCGTTGGCAGTCCATTTCCTCAACGGTTCACAGCCCAACGCCCCCATTATTTGCTGGGTGATCATAGATAGGTTTTCCTTGACATTTTTGCTACTCGTTGCATTAAATTATGCAAATGGCCCCTGTCTCCCCAGGTGAAGGGTTGGAGAATAAATTGATAATTTATAAGAGAGAGAATATTACTTATAATTTTTAAACATGCCTTTTACTAAGAATAAATCACAAAACAAATGTTGTGTCTGAACAAATTATGGTGCACTAAAAGACAAAGTGTTCCACAACCTGTGATCCATAGAGTACTGGTACTCAGCACTTTTTTTTACTAGTCCATGGGAAATTTTCTTTGTCATGATACATTTATCAATAGTAGAAATGAAGTCTGTTCTCTTTATCTGACATTTTGGAAAGACAATGGCAGTTGGAATTATCTGATGAAAAATTAAACTTGGCGTTTCTCCTAATAGCACTTCAGACAAATTTTCACCCCCTGAAATAAGGATGGGTGGGTGCATGCGGCATATGTGTAGGATGTCCAGTTTTATTTTGTGGAGTGTGTTCTCTTTTGTTT
>CAJPEX010005082.1:0-18065 GCA_905338405.1 Notodromas monacha | reverse complement strand
AATCGCACCATAAATGCTCAACAGGGTATTTGGTTGCGATTTTGCCATCAAACTTTGGGAAAGTGGCATGATGCGCTTGCTTTTCATACAACTTAACAAGGTCGTGATGTGCGTATTGGGAGGGTTGACCCATTCCAAAACTTGCACGCGCTTGATGATACGTGTCAAGGGACCGCGGAGGTGGAAATAGGACCTATGATGGTGCGAAGTCCAAAGGGACATAGCTGGACAGTCCAGGCAAGTTCAGAATAGAAGACGTGTGCAGTTGCACAGCAACCACAGGACCGGCCGGTTGTTGTGGGGAGGCCGACAGTGCTGCCAAAAGGCCAGGTGGCCCGCCTACACATGCTATGCCATGTGTTGGAGCTGTGGACGACCCTGGTGTGCTTGGTGTGACAGGTGCTGGAAAAGGTCCCAGTCCTCTTGGTGCCAAAGGAAAAGCAACCCCAAGAACACGCGGTTGTGTAGGGTGGAGATTTACCCACACCCCATGCATAACATCCAAAGAATAGACCAGGATGTTGTTCACCTGGTCAGCAAGCATCCAAAGGAATGCCACCTCTTTGTCCAAAAAATGTCTGTCCGGGATGTCCAGCAGGTGCACGGCGGCTTCAAGAAAGCGCGGCACGTACTCTTCAAAACAAACCTGTGGGTCCCCACGGTCGGGGGTCTGCAAAATGTGATCAACAGCCCCGACGGCATTGGCAATGCGCAACACGTACTTAATTAGCGCAGGACAAGGGGCCATTGTAGCCAAGGAACGACTGGACAATGCAATTGATCCCAAGGTATGCAGCACAGTGGGCTGAGCCCGCTGCGGTATGCCTGGAAGTGGCGCATGCTGCATCCGACTTGAAGACCGCAAGTGGTCACTTACTTGACTACTAGTGCTCAAGGGGCTGTTGGAAACCCGATGTCCCTGCCCCCGTAGAGGAGGCCCAAATTGCTGTGGAGGCATGCGCATAGCCTGTTCAAGATGGGAGAGGGATTCACCAAACTCATGATGCCAAGATCACGGCGCTACGGTGGGTGAGTACTTTTTTGTTTTTGGGGGTATGCCTCAAATTCACCAATTGGGAAGACCCGTTAAGTCCACGCGTAGGCGTAGGTAAAGTCACTGGGAACTCCACACAGGGAGAAAAAATGCCAAGGTTTGTACCACTCACAGTAGACCCGCTGGCCACCAGTTTTGTCAGGTGTAAATGACAAATGTCTTATAGAAATAAGAGACTGTATGCAGCCTTTAGGAGGCCGGATCCTCCTGAAGTGAGTCCCAGAAGCACTCATTTATTGGCAGAGAACCAAAGTAGCAACAGCACCAAGATCTTACAACACCCTCAAAAGATATGCAAGCACACACAAGACACCTCTCACAATAGACAAGGCCTCAGGTAGGAAATTCAGAGAATCGCAGACAACCACTGGTAAGCCAGGCTACTCTCCAAGTGAAGGCTTCGGAGCCTCACGCGATTCCGCATTGATCTCGTTGATTGTTATCTGTTCACCCGGTTCCGCCAGGCGGTAACCGGGTGCCATTGTTGAAGACCTTGGTTCTGGTGGCGGAGCTATGTCAAATCTTGTGCACATGTAGCCCCAGCAAGGATGCTGCGCTCGGGTCACGCCACGTCCCGTCTGGACCCCACACAAACTACAAAAAAATACGCGTTCTACAACTTCTATATCCTCTCACCTGAAACGACGTTCACCTCATCCTTCTAACACAACAGCAGGCAAAATCAAGATCACCGTTCACGACATGAATCAAAAGTTCAGAACCAGCAAAATTCAGTCAATTTCTTCCTAAATCCATTATTTAAAAATACCGTCCCACTCAGTCATTTCGTGAAACCGTAAAGATGGATTTTGCGTTGAGGAATTCGTTCCTTCAATCTTTCCAGAAGATCTAAATCACACGAACTGAAGGGCACACTACTTGGCTGAAATTGTTCCGAGTAAGCGCGGACACGTATCGCGTTGGTGAAGTCGGAAGAAAAACGATTTGTGCGGCGTACGATCAAATTGAACTGCTCGGTCTCGAAAGTTACAGTACTGTACTGCATTCTAAACACGGAGTTTTTCGCCACCGTCATGGTATCCCGCTCTTCCGACATTATCGCACACTTCCAATTCTAAGCGAAGATGTGATGGAAATCGGAACCCAGATTTTACTCCCACAGACAGAATGACTGGTGATAGTTCACGGATTGGACCTTTCCGTCAAGTCTACGTGGATACACTGATCCCCACAAGATGGCCGAGAACGTTGGCACACTCCCGTCGAATCACTACCGGTTTCCGCCAGCCCTCTCATTGGCTGAGCGTCCGTGGTAACAGCAGAGTCGACGATAATCCTCAACTGGCCTCTTCCTATTCCGGAAACCGTTGGAGAAGTATGTGCGCAAATGCTTGAGGCTGAAAACCTGGAACCCTTTGAAAGGAGCAGAGGAACATTCCCGTATCTCTTGGCGAAGCGGACACCACTGCACTGTGATGGTCATGTCATCCTGTGCTTTCCTCCATGAAACAACAATTGTACATTGACATGTGTACAGATAACAGAAAAGTACAGTACATTAGTGGGTCCATGATTGGTATCTGTATCTGCATGGCTTCCTTCAGGATGAGATTTAACCATTTTTTCTTTGAATTTTCATAATCCTTGTACAACCTAGGTTGGATAGTGGTCATGTATAGTTTAACCTGGGTGAACATCATGATGAGAAGCTGCAACTATAGCACTTGTTCATGCATGCATACTGGGTTCAAACTGGTTGGTGGGTTATTGAAAAAGGAAATTCTACTATAATTTTCATGAAACTATTTGTCTTTTAATAACAATCGATAAATAATTTCTACAATTCATTATAACTGTGATTGCATGAAAATTCCATGGAATAAAAGGGATACATCCTTATTATGCATTTTTTTTATAGATACAGTATATACTACTGCTAAATTTCCTGGTGTATTTTTTCAGCAATATTTTAAAAATGATGTTTAAAGATTGTCGTTATTTTAGAAAACAAATCAAATTAACCTGGAAAATGTAAAATTCAGTACGCATATATCCATCCATCGCTCCGAGAAAGTAATGAATGTCTTCTTAGTTTTTATTTCTTGAAAATTACAGACAATTCACAAAAATTAGAATTATTGTTATGCAGGGACCTGAGGCAAAATATTAAATATTTGGTACCCTTCCAACATTTACCGCGTACATCTGAGTGGTCAATTATTTTGGCACATTGCATTCTGGTTTCCAGGGAGAGTAAAATTTATTAGGAAGAAATTACCCGGAGGGACACTTTGTAGTGGACATCAATGGGGTTCGCCTTTCAACTTTTGGAGCTTTCAGTTGGCATGATCAAAATGCATTGATTTCAAGAATGATAATTTCCTTAAAAAGCAATTGAAATGACAACAAAAAAAGCACAGGGAAGAGTAACAAAAATCAGTGGAACAGGATGCTCTAATGGAAAATTTCAGAGCTTCCCTTCACGTAAGAACCACTTTCCATTGCTGCAACATAAAGTTTCCCATGTTTTATATCCAAGAATTCCCACAGATTTTTGAAATACAGAATTTTCAAGTGGGAGATGCATCCTGTAGATATTTTGAAGCTGCATCGCTATAATTGAACTTAGGGGTGGATAAATATTATCTTTTGAATTTAAAATTCAACTCATTTGATTCAGATGAAAGCACCCTCTGTGAAAGCAAACCCTGAATTTTCAGGCCTTGCTTTCAAAATACTTCTCATTTTTCCTTCCAATCTTGGAACAAATGCCAGTTTTCCAGAGTCCAATCTTCCAGCATATGTTATGGTTTCTCTGGATTCCTCTGTATTTGACTCAGGAAGAGGCCAAACTTCAAATTAATGCAAAAGAAGCCACTGTAAAGCAATCAGCATTTGATGGCCATTCCATCTTTTGTTTCATTCTGCACTTGATCTTCAATGTTCAGCTCACAGGGAAGTACCACTTGGGGGTGTCATCTTTCTTTCCACAATGAAGCAAGGATATTTTTGAAAAACCCATAGCCCAAGAAAACAATTTTAAAAACCGGGATTGCTGATCATCACGTGCTAAATTTTTGGGAAAGTCAATTTGATGCAGTGCATAAAATATTCACTGAAAGAATCCTCACTTGCGGGAGTCCCCAAAAAACCTGCTTCTCAGCAATGAGCTGCATTTTGGCAAACATTTTTTAACTAAATATGTTCCTACATCAAAAATTGCAAAGGCTTTACCTGCCTGAAAATAAAATTTTGCTTCTTTTTTTTGGGAAAAGATGCATATTACAAATAACTTTTTTCTCAATCCAAGCCACAATCAGAGTGTAAAAAAGTTTGTTTCACCCAAAAATTGTGGGCTTCTCAGCAATAAGCTATTTTTGGCAGTAAAAATATTTTCTAACCAAACATGTCCATACATATGCAATTTTAACCCTTCTGTGGCAGTCAGACTTTTTTTCCAGATTTTGTTTGCACTCAAGAGTGGAATTTAAAAAAAACCCTAACAGTGTGTGCAGGGCAAAGTTGGGAAAAATCCTGGCATTTTTTAAATTTTCCACAGAAAAATTTCACCTGAAAATGAAAAAATGAAAACTTCAAGGCTCCCTTTTCCCCCCTGGTCTTGTGTTGTTTCCCCATTCAAAGATTAAATTTAAGCTTGAATGCCAGGAAGCCCAGGTTAGAGGTCAATACAGAAAAAGTCCTACACTCAGGACTTTCCCAGCATTTCTTTATCCCCCACCTGGCATGGGTTGCATAACCTTGTGCAAAAAAGTTATGCAGGCCCATGGAGAAATAATCCAACTTTGCCCTGGGATGGAAAGGAGGCTACTGCCATCCAAGGGTTACAGGCTGAAACTTTACCAGCTTGAAAATAACATGTAGCCTTCCTTGGGAAGAGATGCATACAGTAAAAAAATTCATTTTTATCTCCATCCAAGCCACAAGCATACTCCAAAAAAAAATTACAGAAGACAGACAAAACAAATGAATCCGCAAACTTTTTTTTTTTCTCCAAAGGAATCATTGTCTTCTACTGACCAGATGGAGAAACGAAATAAAAGCAACCATCAGGTGGATGGAAGGTTTCTCAAGCACAGTTGTGGAAGATTCAGTGTCGGGTGCATACAAAAGCCTCCATCGCCGACTGCCTTCTTCCCACCCCAAAGGTAAATTTTTAGCCTCCACATATTGTTTCAAATACTTCCGCAATGGCTTGAAATAATTCAACATGGGTTCCAAGCTCATCTCTTCTCTTCCCGTGAATTCCAAGAGAACTTCTTTCCAGTGACGAGAACTTCCCGCTTCCAAGAGATCCCTGGAAAAAGTTAAAATTCAGTTCAGAATCTTTCCTGGAAAACGTTTTTTTTGGAGAGACTTATTTGCCTCAGTTTTCGCCCAGCAGCTTTGCTTTTCATAATGTCGCATTCATGCAGAGGCATTTCGTCTGGATCGTAGGGGTTGAATTGGCCGGCTTCTTCGCACAGGGCTTGGTGGAACTGGAACTGCAAAATTCTGGCCACAAAGTATTTGGCGTATTGGACGTCGTTTGCAACGTGGAATTTTGCGCCGGCGTCAAAATAGTCCTCGTTCCTTTTCACTGGTGGAGTGATTCCTTGATATTGTTCCCTTTATTGTATTGGGGCAGGAAATTTGGAGATTTCATCCTCATGCTTCAGAACTGTGTTTTTTTTTCAAGTGCTGTATCATTAAATTTTGGAGTGGTATTACTAAGCTACATCAATCAGTGAGAAACTCCAAACCAAAATGGGGGAAAATGCAGTACTTTCCTGTTATATCAGTATCTACTTTCCTGTTATCTCTGTACCGTCCCTCTGACCAATTTAACCTGACCTATCCTAACTTCACCTAACTGCCTCCCAAAATCAGTTTCTGCTTTCTTTGGATTTCTGCTGAAACTGATTTTGGGAGGAGGTTAGTTAAGGTTAGGTCAGGTTATGTTAGTTAAAATAATTTGTAACTAATATAACCTGGCCTAACCTAACTTTACCTAACTGCCTCACAAAATCAGTTTCAGCAGAATGCAAAAAAATAAAATTCACAGTTTCTGATAGGTCGTTGTGATTATGAACTTGTCCTAGAGATTTGTCTTGATGGTAGTGCGGTCTAGGAATGAGGTACTGAGATAACAGGAAAGTACCAAAAATGCTTCAAAAGAGTCCAAGTGTTGTTCATTACATTCTCAAGATTCAATATTCTGTTTTCCAAAACTGATTCATCATAAAATCTATACAGCAGTCTCAGACTTATTTCTTTGATGAGTAGAATTTTTCCCTCTTCAAAACTGAAACCAACAATAAAAATCAAAGTTCTCTTTATTTGTGCATATTCTTTTATACAGGGTGGACCAATTTTTTAAACTATAATCTTCTTCTCTGTCATTCATTCATTGGTTTTGTATGTAGTCCAGTTTTGGATAAAACAACAGTTTATACTGTACAGTGGATCCTAACATCAATGCAGTTAAATTATATAATCCATTCCAAAATGTTTTTTTTAAATCCAAAACGTGAATTTTAATAATTTTCTCATTTAAAACATATGCAGTCCATTCCAGGCAAACAAAAACCAAGAATAAACCTGAAAGGATCTCATGAATCTCAAGCTATGAAATTGTGTCAATTCATTTCAAGTGGATAATTCTGGAAATTTCAAGCTCTGGAATTCTCGAAGTGTACAAACTTGTGGGGCAATAGAAATGGCAGCACAAATTTGATCCATTATATCTCCATTAGAATTTTAGCTTTGATAGGCATATTAAAAAATTTAGCTCAAAACTCTCTGACATTAATATTTTTCAAAAAATTGTGTCATAAAATAATTTTCTTCTGTAAGTGCTTTTTTCAAAAAGGAATTCTGATTTTCAAACATTTTCTATAACAGACATATTGTTGAGCAGAGTCCCACTAAGAGAAAGTTGTCTTAGGAGCTATCCATCTTCTTTCAAGAATTTCAACACACATGGATGAATTACAAACTCACACCAGCTTCCACCAAGCTGTATTCAAGTTCTCCTTTGTGATGATCCCTTGGAAAACTCTCCACCTGTACAGGTCAATCACATAGCTGAAGGGCAGGAATGCAAATCTTTCCAATAAAATAATGTACCTGGATTTGCACCATCCCTAAACAGAGGTGATTGTTTCACATACTGCATGTAATACTGAACATGTCCCATTTCATGGTGAATTGTGATAAAATCGTCAAAGTTCACTGATGTGCATTGCTTGATCCTGCAAATGGTATCCACAAAATGATTAACCGTCATTTCTGAAAGATATTTGGTTGAAGGGTACCTGAAATCCCCTGGTAACTTATTTGTTGCCATCATGTCAAAAGCAAAAGCATGGCAAAGAACTTCTCTCCCATCCCCTGGCTTCTCCAACATGGAATTTTCATAAAAGTTTGGCGATCCTTCTTGCAGTCCAACTAGTCCCAAACTCACCAGGAAGTTATCAGCCAACTGAAACATCTGCCTCACAGAATAATTCCCCTGGAGGCAAGAAGAATGATCATAGAAACAAAAACAACCATCCCTTAAAATCCTTCAGATCAGCATTTGATTACTTTTCCCTGCATATTCACAGCCCACTTGATAGGACCAATAGGGCTGAAAGGATCAGCGACCCATTATTGGGACTTCAACTTGAACAAAATCCAAACCACTAAAATGATACATTTTCAGATTGCTTGATGGGACCAAAATACTGCATAAAACGGTCATCAGTGGTGATTTGGCACTGTAAAATTTCTTGATTAATAAGAAAAAGGAAAAAATTGACTAATGTAATCTGTACTTTGGGTCTACTTCATGTTCTTATAAATTTAAATGTGTTTTACTGGCTTTTTAATCACCTCCATGTCAATCAGGTTTGTGTGAATATTTGTTTCATGAAATTTAAAATTGATCATTGTAACATCTTGATCTAAATATAGTACAGTATCACAAAAATAGGTTTCCACTCACAAATAGAATTACTTTACCAGATGAAATTACAAGATCCCTTGCCAAGTACAAGCAGGCAAACGCAGACAGTGGCTAAAATACTGAAAATCTAAAATAATTGTTCGTCAAACTTGGAAATCAAGTTACAATGAAGAATGAACTGAATCAAGTTTCGTTTCAAAATGTATATAATTTCAATTCCACTCACGCTGATCAAACTCTCTGTGATGTTGTATCCAACTGCTTCGCCAAATTCAGAAACAATGGGATAAACGTGTTGCCATTCCTGCGCCCACATGTTTCCTTTTTTTTTGGAATCAACGAAGACGGATCATCAGCTTGAAGTTCAGATAATTTTTAATTCAGGCGGTACTGTTACTATTTTATAGATTCCACCATGAAAAAAAACTCCAGACTTGAATTTCTCCATAGTCATGGAGATTCACTTTAAGGTAAGGATTTTGTATGTCTCATGAGAATTGGTCACGCATTGACTCCAGTACATAACGTTATTCGTACTGTATGACGCACATTTTGTTCATGTACCTTGAAAATTTCATCTGTGAGAGTAAGAGGAACCCGTGTAGTCACTCAGAATAAGATGTTTCTCGCTGCTGGTTCTTCAGTTATCAGCACTATCTCCTAAACCAATTTTACATAAATAGGAATAAATCGCATGAATCGAAAATGGAGGATCCTGCCAAATATAAGATTTATTATTCTCATTAAATTTTCTAAGAAAATTTGATCCAACTTCAGGACATGCCAAACTATGGACCCAGTCTTGGAAATAATTATGTACATATCTTGGGATGCCACTGCTGCTGCTTGAAAAGTGAATTCCTGTATATGTACTGGAGGATTATTTAGCTTCAGTGAGACTTGTTCAGAAAAGATGTCGACTAAGCAGCACAGCATGTTTTTTCTGATGCTTCACAAAGGAACTCACCAAAAAGATGAGCTGGAATCGGTCCTTTGGGATCGATCTTGTCTTCACCGAAATGCAGTCGCAGTTTGTATCTCACCATGGCATGCAATTCTCGATAAAACTCCATGGCTTCACCGTACAAGGTTTCAAACTCCTCCTGAATGCCCTCTGTTTCATAAACTCGCAGCCAGAGGTCAGCACCACTCGCAATTCTGGACTCATCTGCACATCGAGTATATGAGACAAGGAATGAAAACAACGCATGCCTGAATCTTAAAGCGGAAAATGCCAAGTTGTGGATGATATATTAAACTGGCTATGAAATATACCATTGTTGGCAATTGCTGCATCATTCGTCAGTTGAACGTATTCCAGAAATTTATCCCGCATTTTTCTGCCGGTTGCATCTCGCCATTCTTTCCACACATGAGCCAATAAGTCATAATCCTTCTTGGAGTTGCAGGTTGCCATGATGTTTTCCAAATCTTGGAAGCAGAATTTGTTGTGTCAATGCTTCAAGTTTCAGAGCTTACAACATTAATATACTCAAACCTCGAAATGCATTAAATTTTATTCATAATACTGTATTTATAAATCATTGTCTGAATTTATGCGCAAATTTAGGTTTGAGAATAGATGGTGTTCCGTAAATAATACATCACATTAAGTTTAAAAAAAAAATTGCTCAACAGTCTTCCTGGTGGATTGTATGTTTGGGATCAATAATTGAGGGCCCACAGTACAGTACATTTCTGCATTATTTTACTGTAGCCAAAATATGTTTCATCAGAATGCTTCATTGCTTGGCACTTCCTCATATGAATGTGCAGTGCTTGGAAAACACATACAGTAATTTCCCATTTAAAAATGGAAAGATTCCTTCTTTCCAGGGTGTCTCATTTCAAGGTGCATCTTCAATTCACTTCACCTTATGGAATTTCAACATTGCAAGAAAACCCAAGTTCATGATAAGTGATTACAGAAATTCATTGAAGTTCATTTTTAGTGTCTCCAAATGAGTCAAAAATGTAGCTTCTTTTTAAGCATATAAACAGTGCCTGAATAGTTGAAGCAGTTTGGAAAAAATTGCACCAACTTTCAAATGAAATTGTCTTAGTATGAAACCATTTCCATATCTGAGACAGACAGCAAAAGTCAAGAGCTATTCTTGCATTCTTGTTGTGACTTAATTTAGTGCAACCTTGCTGTAGCAATTCTTTGGCTACCTTGTCACTGAAAAATATACAGTAAGACTAAAAAAACTATTGTTGTTTTGCTGCTATATCCAGAAGGCAAGTTGAATCCTTCCATATACTGCATTAATTATACAATTTATTAAAATAAAAGGTGGGCCAAAAAAATCAAACCAATTTTTGACTTGAAATAGTTTGGTAGCAAATTTAGCTGCGGGAATGAATAAATAGCACCAAATGAAGGCTTGTTCAAATCCCTCTGAAATGGTATGCAGTTTTATGGACCCAATAAGTACCACAGAGAATTGTAATGAATAATTAAATGGGTGCACTTTCTGAATGACCCCATGAATATTGCTTCAGAGCCTGAATTTTACAATTGTTGCCACTACAAAATTGCAAAGAAGTGCCCTTTTCAATTGCTCAAGTGATGTGAAAGTGAAATAAAAACCTGGTTCGAGTGACAAAGTTGGTTCTGTGCAATTCTTGTCCTCGAATGGGCAGATTTTCGCAGACGCGTAGATAGAAGTCATCTCCGTAACAAGCTGGTTTCTCTGCGTGGACGTGACAGAAAGAATTTATACTAAATGTCACACGGCGATGTGCAAAAGTATACAACAGTATATGTTTTGCGTAATATGATTCATTGAATCGAACCCTTTGCAATTTTTGATCATCCAACGCAGCCACGCCGAGAACCAGGATGGAATGAAATCTTCGTCTGAGTTCTTCGTCTTCATACGACTCCAGAACTTCTGTATCGAAATTGCTGATGTTCGACATCCATTCGTTTCTTTGCCATGAGAACAGTGCTAAAGATGCGGCATCCTGTTGAAATCCAACATTGAGACATTCAAAGATTTTCATGTCATTTAGATTTTCCACCAATACGCAACAAATATTACTGATCAGTTTACATGGAATGCGCTGTTTTATTTTGTGGGGAAGACACGCATATTCTGGGGAGTCATGTATTGGTACTCATGATGAAATTAATTTTTTTTTGAAGGAAAGTGGGACAGAGTGGAAGAAGAAACCTGAGCCATCATCATTCCAAAACAAAAAATGTGGTCATCATCAAGGTCTAACTTGTTGAATCAGAGCTTTTTAAAATGTTGTGTAATACCACTTTTCAAGACACACCAGTGTTCATATAACTGATGGCAAAGTAAAGAGAAGACTGGAGCACAATTTTGGACACCTTAACATGCAGGCAATTATATTTATGTACACCTTGAACTCAGAAATAAAAAAAATGGCTTTGGAGGCCTTTCCAAAATTTCCAGAAGAAAAATTATTCTGATATTTTTTAAAAACAAATATTGAGCCATCACCATGGACATGCAAGCCAAAATGGATCAGGTGATGCATTTACTCTAATTTGAAACATGAAGGTACAGTATTCGGTTCTGGTTGAACTTGAATGGCTCCTGAAAACTGAACAAAAACATCAATTGAAGGAAAGAAGTTACACAGAGAATATCACCACAAAGAGCCAAATACTGCCTTGGAACATATTATGGCATTAGTTATTCACTTGAACAAGAAATACAGTACTTGTGAATTGATATCAACTTTTCATGGAGTGCAGACAAGGTATACAAGCAGTGTAGCCAAACAAGTGGGCATAAAATAAACTCCTTTTAAACCTTTATTTTCTGGAAAATGCACTTTCCACTACAATGGCACTACAAACTGCACAAAAAAGTTGAGGAATTATCTTGGAAACTTGGAGATTTATGTTTTACATGGAGGAAGTTTCACAAAAAGTTTGAGTAGGACCTTACCTAAACAAAGGAAGACGTTTCTAGGTAAAGGGTTAGTCGTAATTAGTAAAGGTTCGTACGTATTGTTATGAAGTTAGGAACGAACTTACATAAGGTTTATCTATTAATTCCTTCATTAATTGATGCTGAATCCTGTAAATTTCTTTTAAATAAGCTAGTTCAGTTCCATGCGCTGGTTTTATCTCAAGTTAAGAAAACAGGAATCCACACGCAAACCCCTTACTTCAATGACAATTATATTCTGTGGTCAAAGCACCCCTTCTCCACGTTACTCACCCTTTGAGCAGAATTTTCCAGGGTTATGTTGGTGTGATACGTCCAATCTGCCAAGTTTTTGAACTGAAGCAATTCTCTGTACTTTTCTTCGTAGAAGTCCAGATAAGCCCGGATGCCGGCCAAGCTGACTTCATCATGGAGCTTCTTCGAGTTTTCCCGTTTCACCCTCACCAAACTTTCAACCTTGGGCACTGATTCCCGAAAATTTCCGAACACTTGGAAGATGGAACACAAACAACCAAGGAGTAGCATAACAGGCACTATAAAGAGTCTCATTGCTCTGCAAGTCCTTGAGGATGTTTACTGCGCGCAGTTTCCTCAGGGGCCGCGGCCCACCTACACAAGGCTCAGCGGAGCCATTAACTACGCAATTGACGGACGTCTACACCGTACTCCCACTTTTGCAAGCATGTACCCAAGCCAGACAATGTCCCGGCGGGACACAGCTTCAAGTTCGAAGACTTTTTTCATGTTCATGAATTAGGGCATTCACATCCCACCTTTTCCTCCAAAACATACGCCCACAGTGAGCATAATTTTTGAGCATATATTTTTCTCTTTTTTACTTTGCAACATATTTCGTGAGCATCTTAATTGCAATGCATTTGGTGGTTTACATTTTAAAAATTATTGCTGTATTAGTAAACATTTATAATTGGGCTTGAATGAAACTAGCAGATGGAAGTGTGAAACAAAATAACAATTGAATTTCAATTTCCTGAGTAAATCTGAAATTTTACTTTGCATTTCCGGGAATACAATTTAATTTGGAAAAAGAGCATCAAAGAAAACTAGAGTGTGGGTCTCATACTGAGGTTGATTCTTTATAAAACATTCCTCTAAAACTTCATGGTGTTGGTATTATTGGAGGGCAAGTTTAACTTGAGCACACAGTATACGGGACAGAGGTTTCTTAATTTAAATTTGCCTTCCGAGTTTGTGAAATTGATGGGGTCTTGAATTCTGGCACTTGAAAAAGACAAGTTTTTATTGATTTAAAAATAAGCCCCAATCCAAATAAATAAAATAATGTCCATTTTGGACAATTGTACATCCTCTTCTTGATGGATATAATTTTGAAGGCATGGTTGTTTTGTTTCCTAACTAAGACTTGTCAATTTTACATCTGTACCCTCATATAATACCGATTAAATATTTTCCATACGACATGACACGAAGTTGAGTTCCACTGTACTTCACGTAACCTACTACAACCAGATGAAATAAGCTAATGATTAAAAATGGACATATAACTGGACATATTTCAGGGTTTTCATTGCAGTGCACTGAGTTCATACTCTAATGTCTGACATTTTCCAAAGTGGCATTTCTTTTGCAGAGAATCTGTTATGACATTGAAATTTCACCAAGAAACCTTTTCTGGGATTTCTATGCAAATGGCAAAAATTAGTGCTTCACTCCTAAAACATACTTTTCATTTAAATTTCACCTTCATGTGGTCATATATGATATATTTTTTCCATGAAGATCCCTATGCCTTTTGTGGATTACTGATCTACTTTGAAGCAAGCAGCATGTGCATTTAACATTTCCCAAGTTAACTTCTTATTTATTTCATGTTACATTGAACAGGGAATAATGNGGGCACTGATTCCCGAAAATTTCCGAACACTTCTTGGAAGATCGAACACAAACAACCAAGGAGTAGTATAACAGGCACTATAAAGAGTCTCATTGCTCTGCAAGTCGTCCAGGATGTTTACTGCGCGCAGTTAGGAGTCCCCGGCGCCGGGTGGATGTGTTCCGAGTCGCCTCGGTAATTGATGCGTTAACTGCCTGCAGATGTGGCATGAGGGTGAAAACGTTCGTACATGGGTTCGGTCTGTTACAGGGCCGCCCTGTGAGCTTCAAGTTCGAAGACTTTTTTCATGTTCATGAATTAGGGCATTCACATCCCACCTTTTCCTCCAAAACATACGCCCACAGTGAGCATAATTTTTGAGCATATATTTTTCTCTTTTTTACTTTGCAACATATTTCGTGAGCATCTTAATTGCAATGCATTTGGTGGTTTACATTTTAAAAATTATTGCTGTATTAGTAAACATTTATAATTGGGCTTGAATGAAACTAGCAGATGGAAGTGTGAAACAAAATAACAATTGAATTTCAATTTCCTGAGTAAATCTGAAATTTTACTTTGCATTTCCGGGAATACAATTTAATTTGGAAAAAGAGCATCAAAGAAAACTAGAGTGTGGGTCTCATACTGAGGTTGATTCTTTATAAAACATTCCTCTAAAACTTCATGGTGTTGGTATTATTGGAGGGCAAGTTTAACTTGAGCACACAGTATACGGGACAGAGGTTTCTTAATTTAAATTTGCCTTCCGAGTTTGTGAAATTGATGGGGTCTTGAATTCTGGCACTTAAAAAAGACAAGTTTTTATTGATTTAAAAAAAAGCCCCAATCCAAATAAATAAAATAATGTACAGTTTGGACCATTGTACATCCTCTTCTTGATGGATATAATTTTGAAGGCATGGTTAAAAACAAAGGATTGATTCTGAACAGTTAAAATGTAGACATGGGAGTATATTATGGCTAATTTATAAAAGGTATGCTGTACTGTGCTTCAACTCAAGGTGACATGAAGTGCATTGGATGATGTTGGTCTTGAAATAAGCTAAAGATTAAAAATGGACATATAACTGGACATATTTCAGGGTTTTCATTGCAGTGCACTGAGTTCATACTCTAATGTCTGACATTTTCCAAAGTTGCATTTCTTTTGCAGAGAATCTGTTATGACATTGAAATTTCACTAAGAAACCTTTTCTGGGATTTCTATGCAAATGGCAAAAATGAGTGCTTCACTCCTAAAACATACTTTTCATTTAAATTTCACCTTCATGTGGTCATATATGATATTATTTTTCCATGAAGATCCCTATGCCTTTTGTGGATTACTGATCTACTTTGAAGCAAGCAGCATGTGCATTTAACATTTCCCAAGTTAACTTCTTATTTTTTTCATGTTACATTGAACAGGGAATAATGGTGCTAGGAGTGACCTAGGACACACTTGAACTACACTAAAATACATCTAATTCCTCATTGGACAGGATAAGTGTATTTTTCAACACATTTTACAAATCTGAAAACCTCCCTGAGCGCTCAGGGAACACTGCATGAACATAATATTGGGCATGTTTAACATATGCCTGTATGTAATCCTTTTTCTTTTAAACTTGAATGTATTCCACAGATTTAAATCCTAGCTCTGTAAATTTAGTAAAAGTACCAACCAGGTTGAGTTCTCCAATGTTGGTGCAGGTCACCGGAAAGAATCACCGCCGACAAAGTAGACCCTTGAGCGGAACTGTTCCAGTGCTTCATAAGCCCCTGCAGGAAGGACAGGGAATGAGAGCCTATGCTGGATAGTTCATTATTCCTTTTTTTCCTTGCTCTACAAGGGGGTGCTGGTGTCAAGTTCCAAATTCCAAATGGTCTTATAGCTTCCTTCAGAAAACCCATTGTCATCCACTTTCTGTGAACAAACGGAAAAAACTGTGCAGCTCTTTACTCTCACATTTTTCTGCCTACCCAGCTGACGAATGAATTAAAAAATCATATTTTTTTTAAGCTCAGTGAACACACTGTCCAAGAGTCATGAGCTGAATACCGTAATAAAATAATGTGATAATGCCGGAAAAGCAACATTTCAGTGATTACACGCAGGCCTGATGGGAAACGGTTTTCAAATCATTAATTTTGAAAATCTGGTTATAAGAAGTTGTAAAAAACAACAAGCGTTTTCTGAAGACCCGATAGGGAATGAGAGCCTATGCTGGGTAGTTCATTATTCCCTTTTTTCCTTGCTCTACAAGGGGGTGGTGGCAAGTTCCAAGTTCCAAATGGTCTTATAGCTTCCTTCAGAAAACCCATTGTCATCCACTTGCTGTGAACAAACGGAAAAAACTGTGCAGCTCTTTACTCTCACATTTTTCTGCCTACCCAGCTGACTAATAAATTATAACATATTTTTTTGAAGCTCAGTTTACACACTGTCCTAGAGTCATGAGCTGAATACTGTAATAAAATAATGTGAGAATGCCGGAAAAGCAAGATTTCAGTGATTACACGCAGGCCTGATGGGAAACGGTTTTTAAATCATTAATTTTGAAAATCGGGTTATAAGAAGTTGTAAAAAACAACAAGCGTTTTCTGAAGACCCGAATAGGGTTTGATGTACTGTAGGAAGATTTTACGGTAATGTCAAATTTTCCCTTTTTCTTGATGCAAAAGTCAGGTTGAGCTTTGCTTACCGTATTTTTCTCCGGACTGGGTAGTTCAACATGGCAGTTGAAGTTCATGCATAGTATTTTCCAAGGATGAGATTCACATCATAATACTGATGGAACTCACTTACACCACAAGAGCCCCAGGGAAATGTTCATGAATTATGTAGGACTGTAACTGTGCTACTGGAACGCCTGAAGGAATGAGAAGTGGATTCTGATGAGAATGAACTCCTCTGTAATGTGTGTTTCTGGTCTTGCCTTGAGGGAATTTGTTTCCTTGTACAGCAAGAAAAAGATCTTCTCTTCACCTTCTGGGGCTCATCAGAAACCGCTGGAAGAATTTTCTTCTTTCTGGAGGCATTTTGTAATGTGTGTATGCAGGTGATGCTGGATGTATTCTCAGGTTTGTTTGAAAAAAGGAAAGCTGGAACATGTGCATCGCGGTTTGTGAGGATCACTGTAAGGGAGTGGTATTTAGCAATCTTCCATGAAATTGAAAACGCATTTGGCAGTATATCATAGATCTTCCTTATCTGTTTGTATTTTTCGTAGCTTTCCTGTAATTCAACGATTCAAGTGAGCTTACAATTCCATTGCAGTGTGTTCAAAGGCCCGACTTTCGAATATATTCCAAGATAAAATTACTCTCATTCATCATTAAAACCCATCTGATTTTGTTCTTCCTGCATCAGTTTAGTTGTTTTCTATCATTGTGCACATCATAGCAAGACTTATTCTTGCTCTTCTCTCGTTCGGGTCATCTTTATGCCAAAATATCAGACTTTGTGAGGTTTTCTTCAGCACTCTAATTTTCTATAACTTGGAGCTATACAAAACAATTTTTATTTATATTTCTGGAAGACTTATTCTTAACTTTTGATCAACTGGAGAACCTATTGATGACATTTGCATGAAAGCCCGTGGGAAAATTAGGTTCAAAATGCAGACAATCCCACATATGGACAAGGTCCAAGCACCAATTACATCCGAATCTTGGGGTCTCACTCTGTATCAGTTGCACATCATGGAAAACTGGAACCTCCTGCCAATGAGAGGGTATATTCAGTAAGGCCCCTTTTTCCAAATATGTTGAGGGATATTGGTCTAATAAAAGTGTGCGGCCACATTAATAGAGGATGAGAAGGTAATCACACTAATCACCAATTCTCCACACATTTTTTACACCACTAATTCAGGGCATTTTTGGAGGAAGGGGCCTCAGTGAATACCGTCTCATCTTCTACATTGAATAAAAATTTGACCCCACACTTTTATTAGACCACTATCCCAGGACATTTTGGAACAATAAGTTCATTTCCCCCATTTTTAGTGCATAAAAGCCTATTTTCATATTTTTAAGGCATTTTTTAAAACTCTTTCAAATGAGAAAAAATCCATGGAATGTTCATCACTGAAAACAGATTTCATCACTAAATCTTGCCTGTCATTGCGTTGTGATAGCTCAATCACATGTTCTGTGTCAGGTCCCTCTCATTCCTAATGCCAAGAAAAAAAAATCCTGAACCTTGAATTGAACTCAGACCACGCAGGCAAGTGCAATAAATATGATAGACTTTAAATTAGTACTTAAATGTATTCACAGGATCCAGACTCCAGAGATGGGAGGCAAGGTTTG
>CAJPEX010005081.1:0-18069 GCA_905338405.1 Notodromas monacha | reverse complement strand
AGATGTACTGTGCATTAAATCTTTTGAAATCTTGTCGCACGTATGGAGATGGATATATTTTTTCAATAAGTAATTTATTCAGCTTTTCAGTATTTCCGTGTTCCGTTGAGTGCCCTACTTTTTCACCTCAAAATCAGAACCAAAAAGCGGGTTGCGCTTCTGCGCATCATACTCAAGTACAGCTAGTACTGTACCGTTTAAATTTTTCCTGAAATCTTTTCAAACTTCTCGCGACCGTAATTATTCAATCGAAACCCAGATATTTTTAAAAGACGAGAGCCCGGGATTCGAGTGTAAATTGATAATGTTGACTGTTGTAATGATTCAATTGTAAATATTCTCACCGAAAACTTAATTGCGCATCTTAGACACATATAATTATTATATAATTTAGCTGCTCCCAACCTGAAGTGTGCGTTCTAAGTGCGGGCATACTCGAAAATATAAACCTATTCATGTACTGTACAGTACTTTTCAGGCCGTATATAGAAGACTTTTCAAATTAATTTTTACTCGAAGAATTTTGCTCCTGAAAAATCAAATACCGTAATTGCAAAAATATGTTCAAGTACATACGGTATTTGGGAATTGAATTTTGTGCCGGCAATGCCGATTTCACAGGAATCTTTGGAAATTTACGGTCGAGGGGAGAAAATTTTCTCAAGTCAAGGCTGTGAATAAGAACAGACGTTTGCTTCAAGTCTTGTCATTGATTACTCAACAGCTGTTTCAAGGAATCTAACCCGAAAATTTAGGCACTCAAATAACTTCAAATCAGGGAATCTAAACGGCTTTTTGAAATCATTTCTTGCGTGCAACAAAGCTTGTGTGTGCGAAATTCGCTGAATGAAATAAGAGAGCTTTAAAATAACCTTCAACTCGAAGTTTTACAAAAGAGCATCTATCCAAGTCCCCCGAGTCCTTTCATTTGGAAAATTTTCAATCGCCCCCCCCCCCCCCTGAAATCGAGAACTTTCGTGTGCCAATTAAATACATTTTTGCATACCGTAACAATCATTGATTATGCTGCAGTATTACTCTGATGAAAAATTAGCAAAATTGCCAGCGACTCTGGGAATTCTGTCGCTGTACTTACAAATGAAGGAATTGCCCGCGATAAGAAATCCAGACAAAACCAGAGCAGGTCCGCAGCAGCCCACGACACCCATGCATGCGCTTGGGTTCGTTCCGGAACCCACGCAGTGTGCTATGGGTAATGACGAACAAGCCGAGCCGTATGTAAGTATATTCGGTCTCGCCCAGCCATTTGCTCTGCTTCGCATTCAATAACTTAGTTAGCTGCGTCCATTCATTGCCCGGGGATTTCTCCCTCAGTGTGTGTCACCCGGGTTTCTTTTCTTCTTTTTTTTTCTCCGCGGGATCTGGGGCCTGTGCTGGCATTGATATAACTTGGTGTGTATGTGGGATCGCTGCATGCGTGAATGACGCGTCACGCCGCATGTCTCGCCGGGATCGGGACCCAATGGAACCCAGGGATTCGTGTGGGTAAAGTTGAAGGATCGTGTCTCCTTTTGGGGGGGGGGGGGGGAGCGAGAGACATTCATTATTTTTTGAAGTGGGTCGCCATGTGATTTTTCAATTTATTTGGCCTTCTTACCTTCGTAGCCGCGATAAAGGAAAGAGAACCACGTGGGACCCGCACGAAAGTTCAGTCACAAATAATTCATCTCGTCGAAGGTTAGGTTGATTCAATGTTGATGCGAATGAGACAAGGTTTCGCAGTGGGACTTCGACATTCTGACACCCAACATCCCGAAAATCCGAGCACCAGACTTTTTTTTTGTAAACCCCCGACATTTTATTTAGTCCCGGAAACAGCTGATGTGGGGTCCTATTATAGGCGTGTTTCACATGAGCGAAAGATTATGGGGAAAATGCGTCTTGATACCCAGTCATTATATAATCTTGACAACTTTTGAGAACCAAATAATATGATCAGAGAACGCGGAGATTCTAGCGTCTGTCTTTTTAACGGATCGTTACGTCAACGTATTTTTTTATTACGACATGTTTGCTCATCGAAAAGAATTGTTTGCGTCATGCTTGAAGACACAGTTTAATGTTGATAGTATTTGGCATAATTTAAACCCACAAAATTGCTCGGTCTCTTTATGAAGTCGTATATTCACACTTCAGATCGAGTATTACTACGTGTGAAATTGGAAGTTTTGCTTAAAAAAGGGAAAACCCCCGTATATTCATGTAAATCGTGAAGCACGTCATTGTGTCGCAGAAATTGAAAACACAGTATTTCGCAAGCGATAAGCAGTTTGCTTTGACTTTCCATGGAATTAAGCGTCCGATTTCCCCAAAATCAGGAAAATTTATAAACTGCATTTGCTTCCTCATAAAAGATAATTACGGCCATAATCCTGCCAAAAATCAACAGGATTCCAGCCCTTTTGTCATAAAACTTAAAATTTCAGTAAACGTTCCCACATGTTATCCTGGGTTCATGCATCAGTATCTTTTTGAAAAGATTCCTTTGATTTAGAGGCGTTATGTGTAAACCGCTAGCAGGAAAATCAAAGACTCCAGAAAATGGAAAGTATACGACTAATTTTTTTTTTATTAACTTTTTGAGGGCTGAGAGAGGTATTTGCTTCTTATATTCGAGTCAAGACGTTTACCAGACTGGGTTAAAAATTGATTAGAATACTATTTTACTGAGGAGGAAAAGAAGAAAGCTTGTCATCCCGAACAAAGTTCAGGCAGAGCGTAATTGTCTTAATCGACAGATTCGCATAAGTTCGCGAGTTAATAAACTTATTTGAGAAGGAAATTGGACGGAACTAAAATTAAATTGGCTGATGGGGTTCCGCAAAGATCGTGTTTATTATCAGCACAGTGCAAATAAATAGCAGCGTTTCGTTTGTTGAATGGAAAATGGCATGAACAAGTGAACCGACAAAGAAGGACAAAATGTATGAACAGAATTTTCACATTCCCGTGAGACTTCGAACTTTTTGTGTAAATTTTAATCATAGTTTTCGCTGGATTCGTTTCTTTATACTACGTGGCTATTGAAGTGAAGTCAAAAGATAAAACTTCATGTATTTGTCAACCGGTTACCCTGAAACCTCTCTCAATTATTGTGTTGTCAAGCAGTTCGACGTTCCTGGGACTCTGTCGGGTCATTTTTTTAATAAATAAAAAAGTCTCACATATATAGAAAAAAACCTCATAATCTCCTTCCCAAATACTTAGATATACTGTATCTGTAATCAAGTCGGTTTTGGGGAAAACGACGCTTCGTCAGTCATCGTGATGAGAACTAATAGGCCCCTCATTTGGGCGCTCATCTCGCATTCCAAGTAACTTTTTTGAAACATTTTTCCAACCTTCGAACACATTCTCGTCATTCCTCACTTTTTCTCGACTGTTCCGTCAGTTCCAAAAAAATGAGGACAGCGATTCCGAATTACTCATCTGTCGAACCGTGACTTCGGGTATTCATTCCCTCGCAATAAATGTGACGTCACATCTTCTCTACGGAACAACCCATGTATACAGTAAGAATAAAGAGATTAATGACAAATATTAAAATTTTTTTTCTAGAAGTCATGATGTGTGACTCCTTGCAATTATGGAATTCACTTTTCCCAAAATTTCTAGAAAATGATTCGATGAAGTTGGTGTACGGCAACAGAGCAAGGTTTTGGGTAAAATAATCACTCAGCGAACCGGCAAATAATGTGCCTCTGAATCATTAAGATATCTTGGCTATCAAAATGGCTTCATGCTTCATCTCCAGCTTTTATCACAGAACCCCTTAGATAATTTTGCTTTTTATTTCCACCGCCATAACAATTCCGAACTAATTTTAAATGTACAGCAGAAGTGAGGAAAATCAGGTAAATTATTCAACAAATTACGATAATACTGGTGCATGGGGTGCAAATCATGAAAAATGGACTGAAAATTTGAATTTAACTCTTAAATTTAACAACTCTTTAGTTTTTTCAGGTCATTATTGTACCACGTCTTCTGGACAACAGGATTTTTATGCAGAAGTCAAGTCTAAAATTCAACCCGAGACATTCCTTCTACCATTTCAGTTACTTGGCATGTGAAAGCCACAAGTTAGTCTATGTTCGGGTGAAAATAATGAAGGAAAATCCTATTTGGTACCAGCATTTTTAAAATGTTTTTTTTTATAATATTGACTGAGGGGATTACAGTATTTTTTAACTATACCGGTAGACTCCAACGAATGTTTTCATGGGGTCTATCCAACCTTACTATTTAAAGGTTCTTTACGACAAGATTCTCTCCACGGCGAATTTTTCTGGTCCCGTGAATTTTGTTGTAAAGAGAGCCCACCTGTACTTGGAAGAAATCAATGATGAACCCTCAAAAACCGCTTCTTTAAAAACTGAAGCATTCAAATTACAGCAATGAAATTTCAACTAGCGAAATCCAATTGAAAAATCTGAAGTGGGACGCCATGTGATTTTTCAATTTATTTGGCCTTCTTTCCTTCGTAGCCGCGATAAAGGAAAGAGAACCGCGTGGGACCCGCACGAAAGTTCAGTCACAAATAATTCATCTCGTCGAAGGAAAGGTTGATTCAATGTTGATGCGAATGAGACAAGGTTTCGCAGTGGGACTTCGACATTCTGACACCCAACATCTCGACAATCCGAGCACCGTACTTTTTTTTTTGTAACTCCCAACATTTTATTTAGTCCCGGAAACAGCTGATGCGGGGTCCTATTATACGCGTGTTTCACATGAGCGAAAGATTATGGGGAAAATGCTTTTTGATACCCAGTCATTCTATAATCTTGACAACTTTTGAGAACCAAATAATATTATCAGAGAACGCGGAGATTCTAGCGTCTGTCTTTTTAACGGATCGTTACGTCAACGTATTTTTTTATTATGACATGTTTGCTCATCGAAAAGAATTGTTTGCGTCATGCTTGAAGACACAGTTTAATGTTGATAGTATTTGGCATAATTTAAACCCGCAAAATTGCTCGGTCTCTTTATGAAGTCGTATATTCACAGTTCAGATCGATTAAATACTACGTGTGAAATTGGAAATTTTGCTAAAAATGGGAAAACCCCCGTATATTCATATGAATCGTAGAATGCGTCCTTGTTTCGCAGAAATTGAAAACACAGTATTTCGCAAGCGATAAGCAGTTTGCCTTGACTTTCCATGGAATTAAGCGTCCGATTTCCCCAAAATCAGGAAAATTTATAAACTGCATTTGCTTCCTCATAAAAGATAATTACGGCCATAATCCTGCCAAAAATCAACAGGATTCCAGCCCTTTTGTCATAAAACTTAAAATTTCAGTAAACGTTCCCACATGTTATCCTGGGTTCATACAGTATCTTTTTGAAAAGATTCCTTTGATTTAGAGGCGTTATGTGTAAACTGCTAGCAGGAAAATCAAAGACTCCAGAAAATGGAAAGTATACGACTAATTTTTTTTTAATTAACTTTTTGAGGGCTGAGAGAGATATTTGCTTCTTATATTCGAGTCAAGACGTTTACCAGACTAGGTTAAAAATTGATTATAGAATACTATTTTACTGAGGAGGAAAAGAAGAAAGCTTGTCGTCCCGAACAAATTTCAGGCAGAAAGTAATTGTTTTAATCGACAGATCCGCATAAGTTTACGAGTTAATAAACTTATTTGAGAAGGAAATTGGACGGCACTAAAATTAAATTGGCTGATGGGGTTCCGCAAAGATCGTGTTTATTATCAGCACAGTGCAAATAAATAGCAGCGTTTCGTTTGTTGAATGGAAAATGGCATGAACAAGTGAACCGACAAAGAAGGACAAAATGTATGAACAGAATTTCCACATTCCCGTGAGACTTCGAACTTTTTGTGTAAATTTTAATCATAGTTTTCGCTGGATTCGTTTCTTCATACTACGTGGCTATTGAAGTGAAGTCAAAAAATAAAACTTCATGTATTTGTCAACCGGTTACCCTGAAACCTCTCTCAATTATTGTGTTGTCAAGCAGTTCGAAGTTCCTGGGACTCTGTCGGGTCATTTTTTTAATAAATTAAAAACTCTCACATATATAGAAGAAACCTCATAATCTCCTTCCCAAATACTTATATATACTGTATCTGTAATCAAGTCGGTTTTGGGGAAAACGACGCTTCGTCAATCATCGGGACGAGAACTAATAGGCCCCTCATTCGGGCGCTCATCTCGCATTCCAAGTAACTTTTTTGAAACATTTTTCCAACCTTCGAACACATTCTCGTCATTCCTCACTTTTTCTCGACTGTTCCGTCAGTTCCAAAAAATGAGGACAGCGATTCCGAATTACTCATCGGTCGAACCGTGACTTCGGGTATTCATTCCCTCGCAATAAATGTGACGTCACATCTTCTCTACGGAACAACCCATGTATACAGTAAGAATAAAGAGATTAATGACAAATATTAAAAAAAATTTTCTAGAAGTCATGATGTGTGACTCCTTGCAATTATGGAATTCACTTTTCCACAAAATTTCTAGAAAATGATTCGATGAAGTTGGTGTACGGCAACAGAGCAAGGTTTTGGGTAAAATAATCACTCAGCGAACCGGCAAATAATGTGCCTCTGAATCATTAAGATATCTTGGCTATCAAAATGGCTTCATGCTTCATCTCCAACTTTTATCACAGAGCCCCTTAGATAATTTTTCTTTTTATTTCCACCGCCATAACAATTCCGAACTAATTTTAAATGTACAGCAGAAGTAAGGAAAATCAGGTAAATTATTTAACAAATTACGATAATACTGGTACATGGGGTGCGAATCATGAAAAATGGACTGAAAATTTGGATGTAACTCTTAAATTGTACGACTCTTAGTTTTTTCAGGTCGATTGTACCACGTCTTCTGGACAACAGGATTTCTATGCAGAATAAGTCAAGTCTAAAATTCAACCCGAGACATTCCTTCTACCATTCCAGTTACTTGGCATGTGAAAGACACAAGTTAGTCTATTTTTGGGTGAAAATGATGAAGGAAAATCTTGTTTGGTTCCAGCTTTTTTTTAATGCTTTTTATAATATTGAAAAAGGGGATTACAGTATTTTTTAATTATACCGGTAGACTCCAACGAATGTTTTCAGTCCCATTGGGGTCTATCTAATGAATGATAAATTTCCAAGAAATGCTGTTCTAAGAGAGGTGCCGCTTAAAAAGACCAGGGCACTTAAAACAACATTTCTCTCGGGTGGACATGAACCTTCTTTAGTTACTACTTGGGAGTTTTTGGCGGGGGAGCTCATTTCATGTTGGGATACATCTTCAGACAAAAAATTAAGCAACAAAAAAACAAAGTCGTGCGTATAACTTGAGGTCAAGTGGTATTCGAGTGAATGCGGTCCTTCAATGGCACTTAGGTAGATGCCATGCCAAATAGTGGTGCCTCCATTTTCTTTTTCAAATCTGATGGAACCGCGAGTCCAAAATAGAAAAAGAAAAGGAAACGACGCTGGGACTTTCAGATCGACGACATGTACGCGAGTGGCATTCTAATTAGTCTCGGGACGGGTGGAAAAATTTGTCTGCTTTGATTTTTTTAATGAGCAATAAAAAAAATAGAAAGAATAAATTTGCGATAAGCCGGCTGCGCCACAGTGCTTACCCTTGCGGTTTAGACGGGTGCGCGTCAGTGCTAGCGCTGTGTGCCGGCGCCCTTGCTTGCTTGTAGTCCTCTTAAAAGAAATAAAAAAACTCTTAAAGGAAAAAAACAACAACTACATTTTCTTTTTTCTCTCTCTTTGCTGTCCAGTTGCGAACAACGCGAGCATTTCCAACGCAATTAACCTTTCGGACCCCTATCGTTTGAGAAGGGCCCACGGCCAGCAGCAAATCTCGGCGAGCTGTGGAAGGGAAAGCCTTTGCTGGATTCTTGGGAAGATTATCGTGCCTGTGATGGCTTTTTATTGCTGTCACCCCTCGGCCCAATGAATGTTCGTCCATTTCCTTCTTTCTTTTTAAGCCAAGCACTTTTTTTTTCTCCAACTCGAGTTTTTGTGTTGAGGCACTCAGAATTAGTGTAGCGCAACAGCCGGAAGCTCCATGTTTTTCGACAGATTCTTCTGATCAACTTGAATTTTACGCCGATAATTCATCATTTG
The DNA here is from genome assembly GCA_905338405.1 of Notodromas monacha. NCBI lineage: Eukaryota > Metazoa > Arthropoda > Ostracoda > Podocopida > Cyprididae > Notodromas > Notodromas monacha. Next base: position 9,934 of record CAJPEX010005081.1, on the reverse strand, counting down.
AAATTAAGGTCATCCTGCGTCACAAAGCTTCGGTTTATTTTGTATTCAAATAAACCTTGCCAAGCTTCCGCAAATAATTATTTTTGTTTTGAAGAATTGTTCTGACTCTAATTGGGTCTGTACAAACATTGGATTTTTTCTCTTGGAGAGAGATCCAATTTAACAAGGTCCAACTACGTTTCCGTCACGTCTTCATTCTTCCCACAATCGCTGTGATCCCTCCTTGGGTCCTCACGACGCCAAACGAATTTTCTCCCAAGTCCAGAAAATATCATTTGTAAACTTCATTTGTTTCAAGATTCGACCGATGGATTCTTCCGAGATCATGGCGCAAGATCCTGGAAATTTTTGGATTCGCAAGAACTTGGGAGATTCACTTTGAATTTTTTTAAAGACAATATTTTCTCTCAAGATTGTCTCTCAGTCCACTTCGGAATGAATGCTTATACATTAAAATATTTTATTTTGTCCGCAGCAATTTGCAATGGTGATTTATTCGGACTCGAAGTAGATTAGTATTTTAGCGATACTGTATTTTGTATGTATAAAAACTGGAAGGAAAAAATAACATTTCTTCTTTTCTCTTGATTAATTATGCAGAAGCTCTTCAGAAGTCACGTTTATACAAGTATGACCTTGATCATACTCTTAAGATCTACCTATATCTATGTTTGATGAAAGCTGAAATATTCGCATACAGCCCCGGACTAAACTTCGAATGATTTATTTTTTTTTCTGCAAATTATGAAGCGATTATTTCAATATTCAAACAATAACGAATTAAAATAAAATACTGTAATAGGTACGGGTATGCATTCAAAAGAACCCTTTTGTTCACATTTTTGAGTCACTCACGACTGCTCGAGCTGAAAACGCGAATGTTTAATTCCGTTGGAAAGGGCGCTTGGATATTTAAAAATTTGAAGCATTAGTGTTCCAGAAAGTACAGTAAAGCAAAATGACGAACGATCCACAAAAATAAAAGAAAGAACCTGAAAGGTCACGCTGTAATCGAGGAAAATATACCATCTCGATTTCTAGGATAGAAAAATGAAGCTGGATCAGTGTACATGTTTGGTCTGAAACTCGAACAGCAACAAATTTTCGAGCTTTTTAGTTCCCTTGCTTGCACAGCATACAGTTCATTGAACGAAAAAGAGAAACTTTTGAATGAACCCAACGCTGACGGAGCTCGTCTGTACAACATTCGGCACTTGGCAAGGAAAAAAAAAAAGACAAGTCGGAAAAATCTGGCGGAAAANAAAAATCTGGCGGAAAACGAAGAAAAGTGATTGACCGTAAATGAATGACGAGGGTTCGTGTTTCGAGAATAGTGCCGGGTTTTTCAGTGATCCCCCGGGCTTGGTATCCGCTTCGGGGGGTCCCACGATATCGCTGTCTGTAAGAACATATAAATTTAAAGAAAAAAAGGAAGAAGAGAAAAACACGACATTTCACCCGAAAAGCGTTTCCCCCTTGGATTTATCTACCAAGCTAATGATCAAAAGACACCGAAGAACAAAATAGACGTACACTTCCCCTCTCCTATGGGGATTTTCTTGCCTCGAAACGGTCGTCAAACCATAAAAATTTCCTTTTCCCTGGCGCCAGGGAAATATATGTAAACCTTCTCGTAAAACTTGAAAAAGAAATTAACTCGAAATCTAGGATTTGTAGGACTTTCTTCCTCGTTACTGACAAAAGCCCCAGGAATCACCCAGTCTAAAACTAAAAACCTTCCTATACCAACAACTCTTGGAAATGGACCGGTTCATGACTGGATTGTGTGACTCTTATCTAGGTTTTTTTTTTTTCAAAAATGTCTCTCCCAACAGCCCAATTAAATTTTGTTTATCAGATTGATAAATAAAACGCTTCCGAACATATCTCACTATAACTGGTGACATTTGAATATAAATGAAATTTGACTCTGAAAATGCACGCTACCATTTCAGTTCGTGAGCAATAAATAGGCTTGAAATCCTTCGTCTTCCAGGAGATTAAGTTGATAACTGACATTCAATTTTAGTAGTCGGACTGCCTTCGATTCCAAAGGCATCAAATCAAGAGATCAAGCATCAACTACTACGAGATGCACACAGCAGAGAAAGACGCATTTTTGGGTAGGGATTTTCTGGGTGGGGTTCATATATGCTCGAAGATAAAAAAAAAATATGGCTTAAACTTAACGCTGGGTTTTCGTTTATTCAATGACGAAGTCTCGCTTATTTTTAAATACACATCTACACACACAAAAAAAATGCAATATTTTATTTGACCGAGGTCGTTCCCGTCACATCCGAGGGAAAAGGCGGATAAATCAATGAGCAAAGGTAAGGCTGAGATGCGACGCATATGTGAATAGGCTCGGCGAATTATAAATCTCACTGGGGGCGTAAGTAACCTGGGAAGTAAACATTCCGCCGGAATTTGTATTCAACGCCTCCCGTGACTTGATTCGCACGTTGACGCAGATCCTGACATGACGGCCGATGACTCCGAGGTATGTGAGCCTCGAAAGGCTCAGGGTCCTCAGTACACTGCCGTCTCTGGATTATCATCTAGCTCAAACATGAAAAGCATTGCCATAAAGATGAGTACAGTAATACGAGAAGGAGTCGTAGATTTTCTCAAATGCTTGCTGTTGGAGAGACTATGGGCTTCGGCGCTTTATTTTTATACCGGATTTTATCCTGATGCTGTATTGGGTGGCGTACGCATCATGTAGAAGATTTTCTACTATATTTTATTTCGTAAGTAAGGTTTAAAATCAGCTTCATCCTCTTTGCCTAATTGTGACTGAAGACCACATAACTTAAAGACCACTTCTTAGGAAAATAAAAAGGAAGATATGTTCTTGTGGAAATCAGAAACACTTTTACAGTCTGGAGGAAAGTATGTGCAGTACAGTCAAACCTCGATATAGTGCCACCGTTTGTCAAGGTACATTTCGTGGCACTAAATCGTGTGTATTGTACATCAGGAGCAAGGTTGAGGGGAGGGTTTCATTTTTAGTACAAGCAAGTTTGTTAACGGAATTTTACGGCAGCAAGTGTGTTTAAAAAAATACAAAATAAAAAGTTTGAAGCTCAAATGCACTGTTTTTATGATGCACACTATTTCAAAATATGTATTAAGGCAGAATATATTACATTTTAAAGCATATAATGTCTATAGTGATTAGTGAATGAGCAGAGCTGTTTCTCAAGATTTTGTGTGCAATTGAGTAGGTTTACTGTCAATTAAGCGCCGTCGTGAAGGAATGACAAAGGTTTCCACAAAAGATTCCAATTCTTTTTTTAATCTCCAATGGAGGAAGATTTCATGCAAAAAATAGTTTTCAAAAATTTAAGTTCAAAAATAGAATCATGACAATAATGGCATTGAATTTATGTGAGCATGGTGATGAGATTCTGAGTTATAAGCTTTATGGCCCAATTATATCCTTATAGAAACATGCCTTGATTACTTTGATTTTTGCCTGTTTTATGAACCTGACCAAGATTTTTTTGTGGCATTAAGTGAGTTGGTACTAAATTGGGGCTTATTCCCTTAAGAATGTAATGGAGGGAGATTTGTACTGAGGACAATTGAGGCACTAAATTGAGGGTTGACTGCATGCAAGTCACACCTCTTTAAATTGAACTTCAAAAGAAATGACTTGGGGCGATTTTGAGTTGAGGAAAGAAGTATTTTTGTTAGGGAAAAGAATGAAGAATCGAAGGAAATTGTTTTGATATCCAAGACCTTCAATTTTTCTAAGTGAGTTGACAGGATTTAGAACTTGGAAACTGGGGTTTATTTGCTAAATTATTCATTCACTTCCTTTCAGAACACATGAAATTACATTTTTATTGCTTTTCTCTTCCCTTTATCAATAAACTAATGGCCAAATGGTCACAGAAAATTTGACTTATGGAGGTTTTAGGGGGGAAGGCTTGGAGTTAGGGAGGCTTTAATGCATTCTTTCTCAGGGATTTAAAAAATTTGACTTATACAAAGGTATAATATTTGACTTGAATTATAGAGAGGTTTGAGCTATCAAGGCTAAATGGTAGTACTAAAATATATTTTGACATCTTTGTACCAATTTTTGTCGTGACTAAACACATTGTTTCATCTTTGAGCCGTACCCGCACAAAATACATTGAGGCTAATCGTGCACAAGTTTTGCCAAATATCCAATAAGTTTTAGACAGAATCAAACTTTTTTCAACGTAAATCAGAATATGTTTAGAGGACTTCGAATTTGAGTAAAGACAAAATTTTTTATGGGGCATTCAAATTCACTCTTCAATCGCATTGTAGGTTTTTTCACTTCAACCAACGAAATGATGTGTTTGAAAGTCAACCTCATCAATGAAAATGTATTTCTTCTGCAAATAAGTAAATTAAGATTTTTGTAAACTTTTCGTCAGCATAAGTTTCCAGTGCACAATAGGGCTCGAGATAGTGTAAGCTTCCTTTTGTTTTACAGTTTTGCAGTATTCAAAGCGCAAAATTCGAAATTATAATACATACCCCAGCATTCCGAAGTATCAGGGTTAGATTCGAATCATGATCTGGGATCGATGGACATCAGTTGTATCCACAGATACACTGAAACAGAAAATGGTTGGTCCGATTTTCAAAGCTGCAAAAATTACCAAGACCTTGAAAGACGAAATGCTGAATTTCTGCTGGAAAGAAAATGCAATCATGATAATTTCACATTGGCCATCAGAAGATGAGGATTTTCCCTACCTCCAACAGAATTTGAATAAGATCATTTCCGCAGTTCAGGGTCCCAGAAACAATTTCCTTCTGAACTTGCACCAAGCGTTTCATTTCTGCGCCTGTGATACAAAATCGACGAAACGCAGCACGGTTTGCTTCCGTACCCATCATTTCATGGATGCAGTGCGACGTGTTCCTGAACGAGTTTCTGCAAATCCGCGCGTTGATTCTGCAAAAACAAGTGGATAAAAAATGCCTTTAGGAAAAATTGAAGAAAAAAAAAAGATGAGCGAAGTGGAAAGGATGTCTGAATACCAAAGTGCAGTTGGAGCTCAAAAAGACGTGCTCCGTACTCGCATCATGTGCCACTCACTGGCGCAATCGGCTTAAAACGTCGCCCGGCGAGCTTGAAAAGTGGTCTTGATTTGACATGAAAAGAGGCGCCGTGCGTAAAAAGGGGTCCACCTTTTCCCCCATCATGGACGCACCAAGTACAAGGTGTAGACACGAAATCTAGAAAGGCAATTGAGTCAAATTCCGAAATTTTCTGCGAATTCATCCTCTGTCAAATTTTTAAAGAAAAAAAATCAAAACTTGTGACATTGAGCAGTGAAGAAAATCGAATTAATTCAAATTTCCTGAATGATCGGCAATCAAATTCATCATCATATCAAACAAGCGTCCTGAAAGTCCAGTTTGTTTCATTCAGAAAAAAGTATTTGAGCGCCGGTAACCATCTCTTCAACTGACTGGTTGCGATGGTGTTTTTGAAGTCAATTGACGAAAAATAACCAGTATTTTCTATGCATGATCGTCGCCACAGTATTTTTATAAATAATGTTGCCCAGTATAACCTTGAAAATCTGGACTTGAATTGATCTTGTTTTCAATCAACCTCGCGTCACATTCTTCTGGATTTTTCAAGGTAATTCATTCTCGGAGAGTTTAAAATGTGAAAAAAAATTAAAATACTTATATTGTGCGAAGGAAACAACGACGCATCCTTGACTTCCTCAAAAAATCCATGAGGCCATACGAGAATTTTTCCAACTTGAAAATTTCGGATACATTAGTGAATCCCGTCAAATTGCTATAAAAGTAAATTGCCCTGAGTAAATTTTGAATTATTTTGTATCCTCAGAAAACTCCGTTAGACCAATTAAGAATTATTTTGTCTTTTAATTTGGAAAGGACTGGTAAAGTTAAATCGATTCCTCGTAAAAAGTAAAATTTTTCATCTTCGAGAGAAGTTTTTTTTATATTATGATATAGTGTGAATTTTGATTATCCTGAAGATAATCAACCAGGATAATCGATATTATTTCAGATTGTTTCCTTTTTCCATGTTTCGCAGCATTTGGACAAAATGCAGGTGGACTCTCCGTAAAAAAAAAAATCAAGAGACCAGATAAAAGTTCGTTTGAGAAATAATTTAGTTTTTACGGAACTTCCATAAAATTGGGAAAAGAACCGTATGTGTCGGAAAAGAACCGACACATAAATTCGTCATACAGAGACCTTCGTTGATGTAGACCAAGTTCGGCATAATGACGGTTTGTATATGTGATCTCTCTCTCTTTCTCTCTCTCTCTCTCTTTGTGACATGGATGTTATTTTTCCAGATGCCAACTTTTAAATTAACTTTACAGAGGTACACTATTCAATGTTCCAAATGTTCTTATTTGTTCAAAAAGATATTCATTGAATCAAATTCAAGGGGTAAATTTTTTTTTCATGGAATTCTGAAGAATGTTTCTTCCATAAAACACTAATTAAAAATTATACAATGTAAGTCTACGGGAAAACAAGATTCAACTTGGGGGCCATCCAACATAGGGACACTATTGATGCATCAATTATGTCCACATCTGGGGGTCTCACTGTAATTCAGTCACCACCATGATGAACTCTAGTCTCGTGGGTCTTGTTCTGAAAATCCCCTGCAATTAAAAAAAAAAAAAGTGATGATCTCCTCCTCCTCATCCTCCTCGTCGTTGTTCCCCTCCTAGATTCATCATCTCGACGCATAAAATTCAGTCGAAAAGGTGCCAGCAGCCAGCAGACGGATAAACAGAAAAAAGAAAGCAGAAACGAAAGAAGAACAGGGAAACGGAAGACTGTGGTGGATTTTCATGCAAATCGAATTACCCGGACGGCAATATTCATCAGAGAGCAGCACGCGCGATGCTGGAAACGCGTGTCGCGCACCGCACGTCGTCCCGCTTCTATCTCCGGAGAAATTGCGTATTCATGCGGCGGACTCCGCGTCAAGTCCGACATCCTGTCAAGCTCACGTCAAGGTGAATGATTATGAAAATATGTTAAAAAAAAAATTTAAAATTAAATTCAATAGGAAAGAAAAAAGAAAGCATCTCTGAGCTCTATGCCACAATAAGTTACACATACACATAAACCCGCGTCGAGGAGATGAAAAGGAAGGCGAGAAATGAAAGAGAGACAAGAAACGAGTTTCAATGAATTCATGATTGGTGGACAAAAACGTTGGGTCTCTTTCTTTTTTTTTCCCCTGTGCTTGTATATTATATGAAGCCTTCTCATATAGGATGCGTTCGTTTGACACCATCAAGCGTTTGAGTGAGAAGGACCTCAAAAGGCCCTAGGTTCCATTCCCTTCATATGTGCGAAGAGTCATTTGCATATGGAATCACGAGGGCTTGGTCGAAAAATTAATGCATTGCGCGCATTAAAAACTTCTCGCACTTCATGCGCGGTGTGAATAAATGTTTACGATTTACGCACGAAGAGCGAATGGAATAAGTTTCGGAAAGTCTTTAGGAATAACCCGAAGCATGTCTTTTGAATTTCTTTTCATGAGATCCCCTTTGATTTTTTTTCGCAATCCCACGTTCAAAAACAACAAGTCAAAACTATCATTTGACGAATATCACCGTGTAGAGAAGCGCAATTTAACTAGAAATCCTGCTTTTGTATTGTTCAAATTGAATTTATACATGTTACAGATACCAGTACATTTTTTCAGACGGAGAATTACATGACCTGGAATGTCACAGTAGTAATATATACAGTATTTACCCATTACTTCACCCCATATTTTAACCCTCGCATATTTTACGTTTTTTTTCATTTTTTATTCTCAGAAAAAATGTGCTAACATTGAACCAGAGGAGCTGGTTTTCATTTAGGGTTAAAATGCAGTTTATAGCGCCATTTTTGTTGAATGTTTGAAAAAAGATCTTCAAAGTTGAACAAAACTTCTTCAATTTTTTTTCTGCCTCAATCACATGCACGATGGAAAATTTTAAAAAATTGATGCAACATAGATTTATTTACTGAACACCGCCTTGATAATTGAATAGAAATAGCCCCTTGACTTATTGAAGCTAATTTTCCGTTGTATTTTGAAAATTTGAAGTAAAGTATCACGAATAATTCGAGTTGAGATTCATCGATTCATCCGATTGGACGCTTTTATTATCAGCATAACCGCTCTCTTCTTCGTCTTTTCTCTCGGACACCGTTCATCCATTGATTATGTATTTTTCTTTTACAGGGATTTCACGTCAATTATATTGCGAAAGAACGTTATATTTCAAAGTTGGCTTTTCCAGACTTTCTCGGAAAAATTTACGAGAGAATTTCAAAAGCGGTGAATGGAGAGCTCAAGTGACGTCCGAGGGAATTGACTACTTCATCCTGATTCACTCGGAGCTCTTGCAGCCGCCATTCAGGTGGCGCTTTCGCCTTTTTTTTGTTGTGTTCTTTGGACCTCTCTTCTTCATTTTGTTCGATGCTGTTCCTTTTCATGTACGCCTCGTATTTTTCTTTTCTTTCTATAGGGGCTCTTTTGAGGAAAGAAAAAAGTGCGAGAAGAAGAGCAGCGCAGCTGGGATTGCAAAAGGTGACTGACAGTCTTGTCGGTGGGGGTGCTGTGATTTCTGACCCGCGCGTCGGCGCATTCATGCAAATGCTCGTCCCCCCGGACACCGGCTTCCTTTTCAAACGAATTTCTACCGGGTTCCCCTCACGGGAATGCTGATAACTGTGATAAGCGAAATTTCAAGAAGCTAATAATCTGGCAGTGCCGCGTTCTATCGGAAAATTCAAAGCAGTTTGACTGAGAATAGAGAGAGAGAGAGAGAGAAAGAGAGAGATCACATACAAACCGTCATTATACCGAACTTGGTCTACATCAACGAAGGTCTCTGTATGACGAATTTAATTGTCGTCCCATACGGTTCTGTTCCCAATTTTATGGAAGTTCCGTAAAAACGAAACTATTTCTCAAACGAACATTTTTCTGGTCTCTTAAAATTTTTTTTTTTTTTTTTTTTACGGAGAGTCCACCTGCATTTTGTCAAAATGCTGCAATACACGGACAAAGGAGACAGTTTAAAATAATCTCGATTATCCTGCTTGATTATCTTCAGGATAATCAAAATTCACAGTATATCATAAAATAAAATAAACTTCTCTCGAAGTTGAAAAATTTTACTTTTTACGAGGAATCGATTTAACTTAACCAGCCCTTTCCCAATTCAAAGACAAAATAATTCTTTAATTTACTTTTGTAGCAATTTGACGGGATTCACCAATGTTTCTGAAATTTTCAAGTTGCGAAAATTCTCGTATGGCCTCATGGATTTTTTTGAAGAAGTCAAGGTTGCGTCGTTGTTTCCTTCGCAAAAGATAAATATTTTGATTTTTCACATGTTAAACTCTCTGAGAATGAATTACCTTGAAAAATCCAGAAGAATGTGACGCGAGGTTGATTGAAGACAAGATCAATTCAAGTCCAGATTTTCAAGGTTATACTGGGCAACATTATTTATAAGAATACTGTAGTGACGATCATGCATAGAAAATACTGGTTATTTTTCATCAATTGACTTCAAAAATGCAACCGTAACCAGTCAGTTGAAGATATGGTTATCGTCGCTCAAATAATTATTTCTGAATGAGTCGAACTGGACTTTTAGGACGCTTGTTAGAAATGATGATGAATTTGATTGCCAATCATTCAGGAAATCTGAATGAACTAGATTGTCTTCACTGCTCAATGTGGCAAGTTTTGATTTTTTTTTCGTTAGAAATTTGACAGAGGATGAATTGGCAGAAAATTTCGGAATTTGACTCAATTGCCTTTCTAGATTTCGTGTCTACACCTTGTACTTGGTGCGTCCATGATGGGGGAAAAGGTGGACCCCTTTTTACGCACGGCGCCTCTTTTCATGTCAAA
>CAJPEX010005080.1:2346-15228 GCA_905338405.1 Notodromas monacha | reverse complement strand
CAGCAGCAGCAGCAGCAACAGCACCGAGTCGGCGGTCGAAACGCGTCGAGCAAAGCCAGGGCTCAGCACCGCGCGCGGGGGCTCCCGAGGTTTAATTGGGGCCCCAATTAAAATTAATTAGCCGAATATCTCGCCTGAAAATCATCGGCAAACGCGCGCGCACGCCATTCGGGGGACTTGGCGCACGACGGGGGGAGAGAAGAAAACCATGGATCCCAATTAACCTGCCGGTCGTTGCTGCTGCTGTTCCTCGCGAGCCCCCAGATGTGCGAAATCTTTTCCGTTTCTCGCATTTTTTTTCTTTTTCTCTCTTGCTCTTTCGTCCGCCTCCACGGGATTTGAAATTTCCGGAGATTCCCCTGCAGACCAAAACAAAAAAACAAAAAACAAAAAAACAGTTCCGCAATTCTCCCTTCTTACTGTATCACACATCACAGCAACTCGTCAGGAATCAACGCAGCAAATGTACCCGAGCTTCTTCCGTTACACGACGGGAGCCAGCAAGAAATCAAGTAACGCTTGTGAAGCATAGCATGCTGTTGAACTTGACCATTAGTCATCGATAGTCACTCAAAATGCAAAAGAATTCAACAGCTAAGATTCGTTCCTCGGGAAATTCTCCAGAAGTGCATAAAAAAGAGAATAATGCGAGGGGATGGAAAAATTTTCGAGCAAGCATTCACAAAAATAACAGGAAATTTCACTGCTCGATCAACTTGAATTAACGAAATGCGTTCATTTCGCAGCGTGAATCTCTGGCATATGAAAACTAAATCCGCAAATATATCTTCATTAATACTGTAGTTGGAACACGCACAGACAAAACGTTGAGAAAGCAATTATATAAAAAATTTAATTTTTCAACACGTCAGTGGTTGAAAACTCTGATCGAATTATACGTTCATTCGTTTCGCAGACAACAAAAAAAAACTGCAGGAATGGAAAGAAAAACTTTACATCGCTTTATTCCGACGAAGTTCAGGTACGGATAGCGAAACTTGGAGAAAACATTGCTATCATGAATACAGTAAGAGGCATTCCACAGATTCAGTAAGTGCCGTCCATTTCTCCATTGATTGCTTTCGTTTTATGAGCAGAAATTGACGGAATGAAGCGAGGGATTTCACAACTCTCCGCTCAAAAAGAATTTGGCGAGAGCGAGAACATTTTCGGCAAGGAAGTTTTGCTATAACGGTAATCATAAAAATTCGAATGGTTGAGTCGTTTCAATTACAGTAAATTCATAAATGAATTTGTTAACTTCTCAAATTGACATTGCCACAGTGAAAATGGGATTTCACTAAGTTTTGTCCTCAAAGAAGTAGAATGAATTAAAGGTACAGTATGAAGTACTGTAGCAAGCTAACATTTGTAACCTTAGAATGTTAGAAATTTTCGAAGCAATCTTTTTTGCGTCAAACAAAAGATCACACATGCATTTATCACCTGACAGAACAGTATTTGATTCATGAAAACTGACGAGATTCGTGGATTGCACCTGGAAGAATTTAGCACTTTATAAATAATGTACGCAATTTACTGGTTCATATGCTCTCACTCTGATTGTGGGAACGATTGAAGCAATATGAGACCTTGAGCTACTGGATGTAGGCGGATTAATCGAAGAGATAAAGGTCGAAAGGGTTAATCCAAAATTAATGGGGTGAAATGCCGTCGAGACTAATAAAAAAGGTCTCTAAAATTAGTAGACTTCACTGTGAATCTGTGCCTGCAGCGCTTTTTTATGAGCTAAAAATTAACAACGAAGGGGTTATGAAATTTAAAAAAAAACGGAAAAATTATTTCAGTGAGTCGCTCCAATTACGACACATTCGATCTATGGATCGATTTGACACAGTTTCTCACTCAGGAGCTTACGAACGAAGCTGCTAATTAGGACGCATATTTCGCGGCGAAGCAATAAAGATGCGAGGCGGTTGGAAGACAAATTCATACACAAAAGCGTTTTTACTCCAGGGAACGTGGCCTTGAATTTTAATTGGCAATGAAAAACGGCAACCCCTGGGCAGCAACCAATTCTTCCTTTCCCCTTTTTTATACATTGAGTTCTTGTAACGTCTAAACCACTCGATGGGGAGGAGGAAAAGGGGTTGCTTACTTTTTCATTTTATTTTCTTCAGAAGCGTCTTGCGCCGACGACAATACCACACCACCATCTCGAAACCCGGCATACAGTGATAGAAAAAGATTGCTTCGTTATAGGGTCGATTCTAATGATAATGCCTCAAAAAAGAAAATGATCAGCTAAAGCAGGGCAAAAGACCGTTCCCATCTTCCCGTTCGAATCCGACAAAAAAATGTGGAAGAAAAAGATGACGAGCGGAACTGTCGAAATGTTAAACTTTTTACAGCATTGCAATTTTAAAAGAAAAAGCAATATTCTGCGGTCAAGTTGAGTTAGGTATCATCACGGAAAAACAAGGATAATCGAAAGCTTCTATGCAACGAACTGCAAAAATAGTCGACAATTTTTCCAAATACTTATTTTTATTCATTATTCATTGATTAAATGGTCTTCGACAACAAAAAAGCAGAAAAACTTGCATCTTTCTTCCATCACGTCGGAGTTGGACTGGGACTGGAATAATTATCCGTTCTTTCATCGCCCGGTACCAAATTCCGCCATGAACTTTGAAGAAAATTCTCAGAAAATTAAGAAATGTTGCTCTAATAATTAGCACTTTTTGCCCGACAGACAGATGGTGAGCCATTCAAATGCACATTGGAGAAGGACAGCCTTTGAATAAAACATTCTTTTCAAGATTGTTTTGTTTTTGTCAACTGCGCATGCGAGACACATGAAAAATATTCAAAAATTACGACTATGAAATTAACCCGAAAGAGAGTCGAAATACAGAACTTGGTTCGGTCAAGAGGGTGAGTTCAAACCTATTAGGCAAGAATAAAATGTGCCAGAAATTATAAATGGGCACAATTTTCTCGGTATATTTGCATAAAGAGCCTCAAATGAGATACTTCAGTGAATAAAAACGTAGTTCAATTTTCAAAACGCAATTCACCCTTGCAACCCCAACGGTTTTTTCCACGGTGATGATTCAGAAAACGATACTACAGCTAAATAATTTATATGCAGTATAATAAGAGTACACGTTTGCTCCACCCTGTTCAGAAAATCTTACTTTAAATGACTACGATGCACGTGGCTTATCTCCCAAAACGCAGTTCATTCCTTCAGGTTGACATTGTCCACGTGGACCGCGTTACCGGACAGCACCAGCATAGCAGAAAGAAATATCGGAAACGAGAAAAATTCCGAAGCCGGGGGCTCACATCAGGAACCAACAGCGAAAGAGAAGGACAGAAAGAAAAAAAAAAGAAATGAAGGGTTAGTTACGGAAGGGGGGGCCCCCACACACCAAACCCCTCTTTCCGTCGCCGTGCAAGAAAAGAAGCGAAATGAGACCCCAACACACACACAGGTGCCCTATGAGCAGGTTCTCCAGCCTCTCGGTTCATCATCTCATTACGCGCTCTGGATGTTTCCAGGCCCCCCCTTAACATCTTGCTTCTTCCAACCCCCTCCCCCCACTGTTTCTCCTACCCAGAACACCACCTTTTCGGGGTGCTGATTAGGGAAAGAAGCGAGTGAACCCGTAACCATACAGATTCCCACAACGCCTACACAAGTTTAGAAGGTCGCTATTCACGGCCAGGATCAGATTCATTAGATCCGTATTCAGTCCGGCAGAATCGCGACGGAATGAAACGAATTCTACCCGCTCTTAATTCCGCATGAAGAGGAAATATTTTTTTCCATTCATTTATAGTACAGTATTATTTTATTTAATGCACAGGCAATTTCGTAATGATCTCGACAGACGTACCAATAATTTGAACTCCCTCTCGACAAAACCAAGTATTATTATTATTTTTACAATCCGTTATTCATGCACGGCCCCCTTTGGCTTCATTTTAGAGAACGCTACTCAATTCGGCTGAGAAATACATCGAACGTTGATCAAGGTGCAAAAATCAAAACAAGCACCAGCATACGCTGATGAATAAGATGAGTAGCCTTGAAGTAGGAAGCCTTAGTTTTGCTCGCCAAAATAATAGCAAAGCTCAATATACCCTATTCGCTTTGCCAAAATCCGAAACCGGGTTTTCATTAGGCCTTTCACAGATAAACTGAAAAATTGAAGAAGAAAATTTGAAAACGAACGCGTCGAATGTATACATAAAAGCAAGAATTTTGTTTCATCCAAAGACGTATCTTGAACATGCTTTTTTTTTTAATTCGAAGATTTTCAACTGCCCAAAGCTCGATTTGATTGCATTTACTGTATTGAAAATACACTCAATTAATCTTTCACATCGCAGTAAGGAAAAATTGTGAAATATTTTCGAATAATGGCTACATCCTCCATCAATTCGCATAATACCTTCGCACAAATATCTGTTTTTGTTGCCAAAAAAAAAAAACTTTCGGGCGGCCTGTAGTTACATACATGAGGTAATATCATTGTACCTAAATTTGGCGCATGATCATTTTTTCCATCAAAGCATAATGGCACCTGCTTTTCTTCCCATGCCGAATTTATGCAAGTAGATGCACTGAACAATTAGGAAAATTCCCAACAGGCTTTTCGGAAATAAAATTATAAATACCGCATATGATTACCTTTTCGAGTGCTGCACTATAAAATTTTCAGTGAAATAAATGCAGTTGCAATGTTATTATCAGAGCTAATGTCGCATTGAGAGACAGGAAAGGGAGAAAAATTACAGTCACTGGCACAGCTGCGAGAGAAGCAGCTCTCTGAGCTCATAAAAGGGTAAGCATGTCTTCTCCATTTAGAACTCCCGACTCGCAGAACTTCTTTTTCACACTGGGATGATAAAATCATGCTTCGATTTTAGGCATCGATCCTCTGGAGAGAAACCAGGACTTCTTTTTAAAATATCTCTGACAAGCTCATGGGAATGAATACGAGTTCTGAGTCTGACGCTTTAATGTGACACGAATTGATGCTTAGACTCCTCAGAGGAAAAGTGCATTTCCTAGTGTCCTTGACACTGCCTTCACCTCACATCTTAGTTGCAAACCTGTCTCACTACATTCACATACGTACTGCGATCAAAGGGCCACATTATTGTCAAATGCGCTGAAAAACGCTGAGGCTGCGAATACAGATTACGTGAGAGCATTAAACAAAAGCGTATACAGTATCAAAGTAAGGGAAAGTGACACTCAGAATCCAGTCATTTTCGAAGGATCTAGAAAAAAATTTTCAAGGCGAATCAGGGATTTTTTTTCGGCATTTGATAATTGAATGAAATTTCTTTTACCTTGTCACATTTATGCCAGTCGAATTTTTTATTAAATTTTACAAACAACTGGTAGATGGAATTCGTTTCTTGTCTGATATTAGCTGTCAAGCATGTTATGCGGCAGCAGCCAAATTTAATGAAGTATTGATAAAACAATGAAAAATGAATCAAATTTAAAACTCGGTATTTTCCAAGCCTAAAGAAATCGCATGCAGATTACCACACAACGACGGACAGACAGAGAGCTTCTTTTGTGCCTCTGTTTATTTTTTAGGGACTTCAAAAAATCCTAATAATTATAAAACTTGAGCACAATGGATTCTTATCGGTTAAAATTGGAGACAAAGTTGCACTCGGAAGATCTTGAAAATTTTAGAAAATGAAGAAAAGACGCTTGAAACTTCCAATGACTTTTCTCCGCCTTCTAATAATTAATTGAGGAGCTAAATTATAAAGATCACAACTCAATTCCCAACAACCGCTACGATTTTTGCAACTAATCTTCCAATTGATCTGCAGTCAATTCAGATTGTTAACTACCTGAAATGTGCAGCCAAAACTGTACTTCACTTATGTGGCGGCACTGTTTAATAAAAAAAAACCTTGATGGTAAACTGGGATGCGGCTTATGCTCGAGATATTGCGGTAACCATTAAACCACCAAAATGATGCTCTAACCCGGCTCATTTCCCACCCAAAATATGTAAGGCAGGCCTTTGAGGGGCGGGCTTTCTGTGATCACTGTCCAAGAATTCATCGTATTCTCCATTTTTTCATGTTTATCAGGAAGAATTAGCGATTGTACTCTAAACCGCTTAACTAAGATATTTTCTATTCGGAAGTTTTGAAAGCTTCTCATTACACTCGGATTCGTCGTCTTCCTTTCGGAAGGAAAGCGAAAATGAAGTTTATTCAATCATGGGATTTCCAAGACGGTCTTGTTTCTGGACTAACGCTGTTTCGGAGGCACACTGCTGAGGGGGAAGACGCATAGGAAGAAGAAGACGGGGAAAAAAAAGAGCAATGGAACCCCTGCTTTAGGATTTCTCTCGTTTTCCCCCCACGGCGCCCTGAATAGGATTTTAATGAGGTGACAAGGTTCAACGGCTTCCCCGCATCATGTAACCTTACCACACATCCCGGGCATAACCGAAGCTAACGTTTTCCAGTGCCCCCGTGTTCCATTCCGCCGTCCTTTTTTCCCCCGCAAGATTTTTCGGCAGCCGGGTTTCGAAGCCCGAAGCGTAGCTGAGTTGGGTTGAGATGAAACAGGCGTTTTTCTCCCCCTTCCGTTTCACGCACGCCGCAAAAACCCCCGCCAACACGTGGTCAAATGACGGAATGCGTAATGAAATACCTGCTCATTGGTCAAACGACCCTGGGTTTCACACGCACGCACCCGTTCATTAACGCGAGGCAATACACGGCCAACAGCATTTCACACACCGTTCACGTCCTGAAAGAAAGAATAAGAATAATTAGAATCGTTCGCACTCAGAGCATAGGCAGAATTTGAATCACATTCATGATACTGTACTTGAATGGCGGGTTTTCAAATTCGAAGATTTGAACCCAAGTAAAGTACGGTATCGTCACAACAGAGCCCGTGGGAACTGGAGAAATTCTTCGTTATGAAGAAAAATTCGTTATGATGATCATAAAATAATAAATTGCGGCTATACTGGAGGGACCCCAAAATAATTCGTTCTAAAAAAATAATTCGTTTCAACAAGTTTTCACTTCATCACTCGAGGTTTGTTGCATCTTCTTTCTTATCATGGTGCAGTGCCTCAGTGTTAATTTGCCCATACACTGATCCTCGCCAAATTCACAAAATTAGATGTTTTCGGATATGCTGAATATGATTCAGAAAACGTAAGTTCAGTATAACCAGTCATTGAATCCCATTAGTTTGGCCTTAGTCCACTCCTTGATAAAGCAAGGTCAGTTATATTGAGCAGGGCATTTTAGGTTATCAGGTATAGCCTAAGCATTTGACAAGGGTTGGCTAATTCTGATTCAATATTATTATATTTTGTTCCTGAATCCAGAATCAAGGTACGATAGTCATATGGATGATTAGTTTTTGAACATTATGCTAATGTAGGAGATGGTAAACTCAGTTGAGTTGTATATGGAAAAGCGTATTTTGCTGGGGTAGTTGGTTTTACATTCCCTACTAGGTTTGGTTAGTTATGGTTTGATATTAATTGATGCACTGTTATTTATAATCAGCATTATGGGTTAGTTTATTTATTGTTCGAGTAGGTTCGTTAGGCCGAGTCAGATACGGTTCACGTCGTCAATCGGGGGTTGAATTTTTAGCGAAGAAAGTTCGTCATTTTTAAAAGACCAAAGCCCTGAATATTATTTTGAAAAACTGGTTTTTACAGCTTCAACAAGGAAGTACTGAACTGGTATTAACTCAGACACGGATCAGGCTTCATGGGATTATAAATTATTGTACTTCGAAGGAACCTATCTCCAACGGAATATGACTGTAAATTCAAGGCACATTGAAAAGAACACTTCTCTGACGTCTGGGTTGCGCCACCGAGAGTCAGACATGAACTGCAATTAGCAGAAAAATAGGACCAACCACTTAAAACAACGAGGAGAGGACTTACACCAGAATAGCACGCACAGGAATATCTGCATAAACACCGCCATAATTTCCCGACAAACAGCACAAAGGAACGCCGAACAGAGACAGAACGTTCACCCATAATTCAATACATGGTCGGAAAGCACAAGAATTTTAACCAGCCATTTCCAAACGGGGAAGCAAAAGAAATGAAGAAAAAAATAAAGGAAGAAAGAAAAAAAAGGACGCTGCAATGGTGCAGCGTTTTCGCGCAGCGTGGGAAAATAGCTGCGAGGGAAACGACAGCGACAGGTTTTTAGGTATGGGGAATCATTGCGCGATCCATCATCAGCGGGTGACAGTTCGGATCTGTCACGATGCTCCGGGGGCTCCTCAGTGATTTAAGTGCCTCGGTCGGAAAATAAACTAAATTTCTAACGCAATAACGTCGTTAGGAGGCACGTCTTTACGCATTTTACATCAACAGAAAATAAAATTAAACTCAAAATGCAGGGTAACTGCCAATATTCAGGAAGAAATATCCTATAAACGCTCAAAACTGTCCTGATCCACCACAACTGCACAATATCGTACAATGTATTCGGAAACCGCTGCGTTACTTCCCTGATACATATTTGCAAGTATATATTAATTAGTGTTTTCAACTAAATTTTGCGGTTCATTTTCTCATCAGGATTTTTCGGTGTATTCCATTTATAAAACCCGTGAGTAATGTGAGGTGCGAGTACGGTAATCATGTCGCAAAATGCACCCACGTAAAAGTTTGATTCGATTACATGGAAAAAAATCGATTGGGTTTCGATTTATTTACATTTTCATGGTTATATTACCATTTTCATGATCAGCCTGGTGCCTGGACATTTTCAAAACGGACCCGGAGATGAATTTGCCACGTGGTTTCTTACTGAAGCTCATTTCTCAATGGGCTCGTACACGGAATGTGGTATGAAAACATTTGTCTAATACTGTACTGTGCAGTACTTTCAAGTTCAACTGGGCTTTGATTACTGTGTGGATATGATATGCGAAACCTACGCGGAAAGGTAAGGAATAATTGTTCCACGGCTTCCTCTATTCTTGAAGAATTCTATTTCCTGAATTAATATTTTTGCAGTGAGCCCAAAACGTCCGAAGTTCGAGTTTCATGATCTCGAAAAAACATGATTTATAAAAATAATTTCGAACTCCCTTATTTTTTCAGACGATTCTTCGAAAAGGGTCAACTTTTTTTTTCTCATGCACTCAGCTTCCAAGCCAAGGAGACCAGCTACACGAGAAGACAAAATTCATGAAACTCTTCCAATGATGCTGTGTTTGAGGGTTTAGGTCCAATGGCTTGGTTATAAAAACACATCTTCGAGAAAGCAAAAATGTATTTCCTCCTTCTTGCCAAGAGTCATGAAATTTTAAGGAAGTAAAAATGTGGAGAGAAAGCTACCTTCCGCATTCCGAATATCTCAGCACAGAGTCAGTCATCAATTTTATTTCTCCCCTCCCTGGAATAGAAGTAATTTTGTTTCGATGACCGGGCAAGAAACTGCAACAACAAAAAGCGGGGCAATTTGCTGACAAATGAGACAGGGTCCCGAGGGGAGTTATCAAGAAAAACGTCTATTACGCAGTTGAAGTGATTTTTCGGTAATCTCATGATGCAAATTAAATCTTACAATGGCCGTGGTCCATCAGAAGCAACGATTGGGACACGACGGGGTTCACTATTCGTTTGAGCGTCAGCCTCGGTCCAAGTTAATGAATAATTAATATACGCGAGCACGAATTGTGAGTAGCACCTTTTTTCCCCTTGAGAATGTCGGAGAAACTCAAGGGCTGCATATCTTCGGTAACGTCCACGACATAAAATAAACTCAGATATAACTTAGCGTCATAGTGAGTTTTATTACGTTATAGTAACTCTCTTTGGTTTTTGATGGAATCAAGTGAATCATAGGAGCCGTGCATTCCGACGCTAATTGCGGCTTCATTTTCGACACACTTCGGTTTAAGAATATGAACACTTGTCATGAACTTGTTTGGCGCAACTCTACGTCCTCGTTCTCTCTCATTGATGCAGAAAGCGCCAAACTAAAATTTACTATATTCGATCGGCTATGAACTCTTTTAATTGGTTAAAAATACCAGTATCAACGGTTGAACAATTTCTTCACATTATTGAAAAACTTACTACTGCACCGCATTTCCGAGATCACATTGACGCGGAAATAATTTCGTAACCGTTTCTTTTCACTTATGTAATGCATAATCCGACCAACAAAAGTTAGCCGATTTTTCCCTCGACTCAGAGTAAAAATCAACGAGGAAAATTACGAGGATTGGTTCATAAGATTTCAGACTTATTGGAATAGATCCATCTGAGTTTCAACAATTTCAAAAAAAAAATTTTTACCCGCATAGCCCCTTCATTTGGCAACACTTCAGTGCTATTCAACATACTCTCCGCCGATTTCAGCGCGTTTTTTTCACGCGATAAATCCAACGATCAAAACAAAACAGTGCCAAAAATTGAGTTCTGTTAGTTTGATTAGGCACCCTGTGAATTCTTGCTATTCCCGACAGTGAAGAACGACCTGAAAGGGATTTATTTTTAGGACATAGACAGTCTCATTTCCGCCGTCCGAGAGTAGCTCAATCAACCAACAGAACTCGATTTTTGGCACTGTTTTGATCATTTGATTTATCACTTGAAAAATGCATTTAAATAGGCGGAGAGTACGTCGAACACCACAGAAGCTTTGCAAAAATAACGGGGTTATGCGAGTACAAATTTTCTTTGGAATTGTAGAAAATCCATTGGATGTATTTCAAAAAGTCTCAAAACTCACGATTACGAACCAAGCCTCGCATATCAAACGAGCACTGGACCACGGTTGACTAAACAGAAGTCGAGTAAAATTCCGCAAAATGACACCGAAAAAAAAAAGTTGCAGCATTCGGTGACAGATCTCTCCTAGCAACGCAAAAGGGAAGGATGTAAGGGGGTTCTCTCCAATACCTTTTTTGTACGCTATCGTGGTCCCCAGACTACTCAAAAACAGTGTCGGGATCTGTACTCGCTTAACGCGTTGCGCCGCAAGAAGAACCCCCGAGGTGTCAAATACTGCCATGTTTCGAGTTCATACCAGATTCGTTTTTCTTACAACCTTTTCTCACAAGTCTTTTCCTTTTTTCTGGACCACTGATTCGGTCATTCGCGGCAGTGTCTTCCACTTTTGAAAGTCTCGTCTTCCAAGGTCTTGAATGCGTAATGCTACGACTTTTCGAGAAAGTTAACCAAATTTCAAAATGGGCAATAAAATAGGGAAGTTATTTTACCACGCGTTCGAAACTGTTGGCGTAAAGATGAGAAGAACGTGGGACATATAAAAATTTGATACTTTTCAAGATTACTTCTCCGCGAACGATCATGATTCCTCTCGAAAGCAATTTTTTACTGGCACTTCGTCCATAAATTCATAAAATTTTCATTCCATAAACAGCCGACAGAAGGTTGAAAAAGAGAGATTCTCATGCATTCTTTCAAATGTTTGGGGAGAAATGCTGAGAAAATGAGCGTCGTATCGGAAACTGCAATACGGTTTATTAGATCACCTCGAAAAGAAAATGTTTTCCTCTCAGAAACAGAATCTTGCATACAGTATTTACAACACGAAATCAGTAACGCGGTTTTCACGCATTTGGCATAAAGAAAATGCGTTTCATACACACGATGTACTTGAATAAAAGAAGAGCAGTTTGCGACGTCTTTTTTACTGGTTCTTGGAATTTCGGTTTTTTTTCGCGTCACATATCTTGATTGTGAATTTTAAATTTCAGGTACTAGAAACCTTTGATAATTTGAAATTTGCTTGACGGCGCATTCGTTCAACAAGCAAACACATTTTACAGTCTGACATCATTTCAAACGAAAATTCGTGCAAAATTGAGATTAACATGATCAGCATCGGGAAGCCAAGAAAAAAAACCTAAATGCAGAATTAGCGACCTCTCAATAAACAAAAATTACACATTACGAGCTTATTTTAGGATAAGTCCACGCAAGCATCTGGAAATATGTCGCGTATGTTGGCTACACTGCGTCCATGATTCGGTGAATAATTTTTTTTTTCTACGCCTCAGTTTGTCCGTTTTTACTTGTTTATGCCCGTGATATACGATTAGCCATCAGACATAGAGACATCCGGTCATAAGCACGGATAATCAAGGTTTTCTTTCACTCAATTACTGTCCGACCTCAGCGATCCGGGCAATGGTGCGAACCTTACCATAACGCGGGGAGACTACCCTAATCAGAACGCAAAGGACCTCTCTTCCTTAGAACTCTTTCCGCCTTTTTTATGTTGTCGAACTTTCTTGCTTGCAGTGTCATGCAGGCCAAGGGTGGCTTCCCTGAGTAGTAGCGATTAATAGCGCGCCGATTTAACCGGGGTAGTTAACTAGCTCGCCACCAGTTTTCTTCCGCGACGAGATTCATTCGGAAGGCTGCTGGTATACACGACGGGAACTTCCGCAAACGTCCGGCACATCGGGTGCTCGCATTTCCGCAGCAGAATTCACCAGTGACGCAACAAAAAAGAAAAACAAACAAGAGGGTTGGTTACAGATGTTACCCAGACGAGAGAATGGAATATTCTATCGTAATACAGTTTTTTTTCTTTCAAGGTAACAAAATGTTTTTATTCTCTGCAACTCAAAACAAGATATTATCTGCAACTCCTATCAGCCACAGAATCTTACTCCGATTTGAATTTGTAGCGCTTTGTGATCATTCAGCTTGTTTCCGCTTTGTGGATACAATAATATAATTCCTGGGTTGATTCAAGCATTCCAGCGTTCATAAAACTGGAATTTTGTCGGAAAGGGTTACAAACCTGGGAGATCATTTGAAGACTCTTAGTAAAATCATTCTCATGTTCTTCAATCTACAGTCTCTCTCTCTCTCTCTCTCT
>CAJPEX010005079.1:0-18075 GCA_905338405.1 Notodromas monacha | reverse complement strand
TCCAAGGGCTGACTTCAGCTCATTATAGAGTAATAGTAAAAACGTTACAAGATATGTTTGGGAGAAGAGTTTTAACCAATCTTATGAAGGACCTGAAAAGGATGCGACAACCTCAAGGCGAGCAAGTGCAGACTTTTGGAGCCAGAGTAAGAAGGGCAGGGAACTTCCTCCTGGGCAACGCCCCCGGTAAATTAAAAGTAATTTGCCAAGAAAATCAACCTGCAGCCCTCCTGCCAAACCCCTTCTACGTGAAGGAGTGTTGGGAGTATAAAGGCAAACAGGATTTTCTCGACAGATTCTTGCTCTCAACTTTTATGGACAGACTTGTGCCAGAGATCACCAACGCGATACGCATCACTTTTGATAATTTTGAGACTGCCCTTAGATTCGCAATCTCAGTGGAGGACCGAGAAAGAGACTTGGACTCTTCTCAATCTTCCTCTCTCCATTAGATCTTGTCCCACTTGCCCCCCAAACACCCCCAGTTAGTTATGGTGGAACTAATGTACCTGATATTCAAGGTGCGACGATTTGCTATAATTGTGGCCAAAAAGGCCATTTTCGCAGCAACTGTCGTGCTCAGAGTAAGGTGACGGCAAAACCTACCATGCAAAAATTGGTGTACTTAGCCCCTGAGAAGGAGGGCCGCGCACCCAAGTTCACAGGTGGACAGGGTACCCAGAGAGGGCACTCGTCCTCTCGTGGAAATACGCGCGGGCATGGTCGCGGGGGTGGAAATGGGCGTCAAGCAGTGAATTTTGTAGAGGAAAGTGAGGACTATCATGAGAACAAGGAATGCAACAAAGAAGAGGAAGAAGAGCTCCTTCCAGAGGGCTACATAGACGAACCCACAACGTCATACTCTGGAAAGGAGTATCGACCGGTACTTCCTCAGCAGCTGCTACAAAGTTGCCGGTCGTCCTCCTATCAACAGACGCAACCCGCTTCCCTGCAAAATTCCTATTGGATTCAGGTTCCGAAATTTCTCTTTCATCCCCCAATACCCTAAAAGCAGAGGTAACTCCCACGGCATCCAATATTTCTATAGCTACTATCGAAGGTAGGGAGATGCCTGTGAATGGAGTATTGTATATTTCTTTGTATATAAATAACATCTTTCTAACCCGTGCGCGTTTTGTAATCCTCCCCATGCATGGTCAGGAATTTGAGAGAATCCTTGGATCGGATGTACTAAAGGTAATGCATGCCCGTCTATCTTACGGAGAAAAGTGTGTACATTTGAACAAAATGCGTGTGTCATTTTTAAAGGAAACAGCTCATTGAAGACAATAGTCAGATGTTCTCAAATCAATGATGTATTGAAGGTAATGCATGCCCGTTTATCTTACAGAGAAAAGTGTGTACATTTGAACGAAATGCGTGTGTCATTTTTAAAGGAAACAGCTCATCGAAGACAAGTCAGATGTTCTCAAATCAATCTGGTAGAAGAACCCGAGTTGTTTAGATTGTATCCTTCCGAAAATAGCAAAATACCTAGAAAATCTCAGAAACTGCTTTTTGCGAAACTATCCAGTAAATCTGCAGAAAAAGTTGGAACACGTGCGTTGTACATTTCCAATGGCCTCTGTGGAACTTTAATAGTAGCACGCAGCATATCCTGTCCTCATAAGGGACTCTATTGCGTACTTTGCCTCAATGTTGGCAACGAAGACATTGATATTTCCCCACAACTCACTTTAACATTGGCAACCGTTGGAGTCCATGTAATTACGGAGGTAACGGATCCATCAAAAAATACTAGCCTGGTTTTAGCAGCCAAAGAAAAGAAAGGATCCTCAAATAGAAAAAAGCTCAAACGGTTACATGGCAAATTGGAAGACAAAGATCTCTATCAACTAATTGATGAGAACATTAAACTTTCTGAGTGACCCGAAAAATTGACACCTGCATTGTGCACGCTTCTGGGTAAATACAGGAACGTACTAGCCAAGAAATCCGATCATTTAGGATTATGCCCACTTTACAAAGCGGACATACCCCTAGATACAGATAAGCCCATTTTTACCCGGCAATATCTGTTACTGCATGGAATGCGTCCTAAAGTGAACGAATTTGTTGAAGATTTGCTTGATCACGAAATTGTTTGCCCATCCAAATCCCCATACAATAGCCCGATGCTAATGGTTAAGAAAAAGGACGGAGGGTGGCGGATGATTGTAGATTTCAGACGACTAAATGATCATGTTGTAACGGATGCGCACCCTTTACCTCCGTAATTGGTCTAAAAACTCCTCAACCCTTTACGTTTTATAAAATGACGTGAACTAGAAGATGTGCCTAAAATATTGTAGTTCTAGGCTCTTCTTCTTTCTACCTTTTGCCGCAAAAGTTACGGATAGGGTCATTATGAATTTATTTGACTACCCATGGGCCTTAAAAATAGCCCTTCCATTTTCCAAAGACTAATGCACCTGGTTTTAGATGGATGCTTGGGTATATATGCTTATATCTATGTCGACGATATTGTGATTTACTCACGAACCGCCGATGAACACTTCTCTCATTTATCAGACATACTACAGCGGCTTGATGATGCAGGACTGAAAGTTAAATTTTCAAAGTGCCAATTGTTTCGTGCTCAGATTGAGTATCTGGGTTTTTTAATCAGTGAAACACCCTAATCCCAATTGGGTTGTTTTTATCTCCGTTATGTTTTAAAGGGATAGGGTTGACTACAATTCCCTCATGTCCGGAAAAACCCAAATCAACCTATAAAGTCTAGGATGTAAGTCTTAAAACGGATAAAAGCCAAACCGTTGTATCTGTTGCTAAAAAAGGATACCAAATTTAAATGGCAGAAAATTCAACAAGAAGCCGTAGAATGTCTGAAGAAATGTTTACTCTCAGCACCTATTCTTTCTTTTCCTGATTTCAACCATGAATTTATACTAACGACTGACGCGTCTGCAATTGCCGTTGGCGCTGTTTTAACACAGAAGCCAGGAAAACGGGAAGTATTGATTGGATGCGCAAGCCGGACTCTCAATGATGCAGAATCACGATACCCGAATACTGATTGTGAACTGCTGGCTGTTTACTACGGAGTCTCGCAATTTTGCTCGTATTTATGGAGACATCCCTTTGTGATCCGTACGGACCACATAGCAATACCCTATTTGAGCCGTCAGAGACAGAGGGATAGCCGCAGGGCCATTGCTTGGTTTATGAAGCTCAATGAGTATGAGTATCAAGTGGAATATAAGAAGGGGCTATCTATACCCCATGCTGATGTGCTAAGCCGTTTCCCGCCAGACAGCAAAAACAAAAGATTGTGTGCTTACCTTTCGCCTACTCTTCNCAAACTTGTTCTTGCAGCTGGATTTGGCTCCAAAAAATTTTTATATTATGTTAAAAAATAAATCTGACAAAAAAAATTACCCAAAACTTTAAAGATCTGTAAAAAGTTTGCTGATTAAGATAGGAGGGTGTTTGAAAAAACCAAAATGTTCCCCAAAATGAGGGCAATCCAAATTTCTCCTTGTATTGAACAACCATTGCTCAACAGACGCTCAACCATCATTCGATGTACACTTGCTCATCATTCGACGTACACTTGCTCATCATTGGATGTACACTCCCTCATCATTAGACGTACACTCGCTCATCATTGGACGTACAATTGCTCATCATTCAACATACACTCGCTCATCCTTCAATGTACACTTGCTCATCATTTTCTGTTCAATTTGAACACTTGCTCATCATTCACTGTTCAATTTGAACAGCAAATGATGAGCAAGTGTACGTCAAATGATGGTCGAGCATCTGTTGAGCAATGGTCATTCAATACAAGGAGAAATTTGGATTGCCCTTGTTTTGGGGAACATTTTGGTTTTTTTGAACATTTTCAAAATCCCTTTTTGAATATGCTTTGGCAAGGTGCAGTCAACACCAATTCCTGAATGCCTTTTTTGAAACCATTGGGAGAAGTTTGGAGAATGGCATTGTCAACGCTTTGCCATCCCTTTCTCCCAATGTCAATAAACCAAAGGGCATTGGATGCAATCAGCCCCATTCTGAAAACGGTGCTGCAACGGCATTGTCAATGCCATTCTCAAAACGGTTGCCACCTCAACGCCCCCATAATTTGCTGGGAACTGATGTTAAGGGAGTACAAGCCTTTTTGGGTTTAGTTGGATATTTCAGATCCTACATTCAGAATTTTGCTTTAAAAGCCAAACCGTTGTATCTTTTGTTAAAAAAGGATACCAAGTTCAAATGGCAGAAAATTCAACAAGAAGCTGTAGAATGTCTGAAGAAATGTTTACTCTCAGCACCTATTCTTTCTTTTCCTGATTTCAACCATGAATTTATACTAACAACTGACACGTCTGCAATTGCTGTTGGCGCTGTTTTAACACAGAAGCCAGGAAAAAGGGAAGTATTGATAGGATGCACAAGCTGGACTCTAAATGATGCAGAATCACGATATCCGAATACTGATCGTGAACTGCTGGCAGTTTATTACCGAGTCTCGCAATTTTGCTAGTATTTCTGGGGACATCCTTTCGTGATCCATACAGACCACATAGCGATACCCTATTTGAGCCGTCAGAGACAGAGTGATAGCCGCAGGGCCATTGCTTGGTTTATGAAGCTCAATGAGTATGAGTATAGAGTGGAATATAAGAAGGAGCTATCCATACCCATGCTGATGCGCTAAGCCGTTTCCCGCAGGACAGCAAAAACAAAAGATTGTGTGCTTACCTTTTGCCGACTCTTCTGGAAACTAATCTGACTCCTTATATTTCCAGAATGTTACTGCAAAGAGCCACAGCCTCTCTGAAGGGAAACATCCCCTTTGGAGCAGAATTCAGTTTACAGGACGGCGTGCTGATGAAAAAGACTAGCCAGGGACAGCGTGTTTGGGTTCCCCCGTCACTCAGAGAAAATTTAATTAGTAGCTTTCATGACCCGCCTTCTATGGGCCATTGTGGAATTGATAAGACTGTTTTTGCCATTCGGGAAGAATTCACCTGGCGTAATGTTGAAAAAGGTGTTACGGCATTTGTGAAGTCATGCCCAGAATGTCAAAAAACTAAACAGTACGCCCACAAGACCACATATCTCAGTACCGGCAAACCAAAAAATTGTTTTGAGGATGTTAGCGTGGATGTCGTGGGACCTGTTCCAAATAGCCAAAGGGGTAATCGGTGTATTTTGGTCATACAAGATAGATTATCAAGATGGGTTGTCTTTTCAGCCATGAAAGACGCTTCTGCCCAGACAATGGCAAGGCTCTTCTTGACCGATTGGGTATGTTTGTTCTGAGCCCCCAAAAGAATTTTAACGGATCAAGGGACAAACTTTGTAAGTAGTGTGTTCCGCGATCTAGCTAGCTTTTTGGGAGCAAGGGCAAACACAACAACAGCAAACCAACCCCAGGGCAACGGCCAGAACGAACGGTCACATCGCAAACTCCACAAATATCTAGCCCTATATTTAGCTCCCTACAATAGAAGTACCTGGGATGAATTACTCAAACTAGCCGCATGGGTGCACAATAGTTCTACACATGAAGCTTTACAAGCCTCCCCGTTTGAAATTGTTACTGGAATGAAACCAAGAAGAAATTGGCTTTTGAGCCTACAAAACTTGGAGCAGTTCCAGAGTATACGGGATTATTATGAGGTAAAAAAGGAAAAACTAGAGTCCTTACAAGAACAAGCCCAAAAAGCCATTAGGAAAGGACAAGCATCGTATCTAGAATGTTTGAATGTACACAGAAAAGGCACAGCTTACAATATTGGAGATAAGGTATGGCTTAGACAACATCCACTCACTTTTGTTGGAAAAAAGTGGAGTGCCAAATAAAAAGGCCCATACACAATATTGGAGGTTGTATACCCTGTGGTTGTGGGCATTCAAGATGATAAGCATCCCAAGTGGACCGATGTAGTTCATTCCAGTTACATTAGACCATTTTAGTCTGGAGGTCACGCCCACGATACATCGGATATAGATATCTTCAAAGATGACAAGTTTGACAAAGTCGATCAAAATATAGTCCCCAACACGCATTCCCCAAAAAGTCCTATCATTCCAACAAATGATGCTGTCTCAAAGTCACGGATCAAAACTGACGCAATCTCAGCTGATGCAACCCTTGCTGGCAACGCACCCACAACCGCTGGTGATATAACTTCTCCCGTAGAGGACTCCGCAAAGGAAGCAGATGAAAATATGGAAGACATACAGAATCAGTCCATTGCTCTAGATGTATCTGCTCCCAAACTCATGTTTTACAGGACCCCTAGCCATTTGCCAGAACCTCTGACAGAAACTGCAGCCAAGAGTGATTCTTACGAATCACCAGAATATTCTAACAAAACTATTATTCCAGCAACTCCAAAAAGCGGAAAAACTAATAAGTCTTTTCTTTCTGAGGTGACCTCTGAAATAGGCAAGTTCTTCTCTCCCGGAATCAGATCTGATGACAATGAAGGGAACAAGACAACCTTGCCCCCGGTCACTGACTGCGTCCTTGCCCCGCCAGAGTTGTCTAGTACCCCAAGAAGGTCACAGATGCGGCTGACAAGGACGCCAGATAGAGGAGCTTCTGCTGCCCTTCCCGCAACAGCAGAAAAATGGAAAAGCAAGAAAAAGAAGGAACGCAGGAAAGAAGCAAAACGAAGGAGTGAGGAAAGGGAAGTAAGACCGCGCATGCTGAGTGGCATTGATGCCGATAACATTATCCCAGCAGGCACGTCGCCGAGGCCAGAGCACAGTCAGTACCGCCAAGGACTGATACTGGCACGTGAGTACTGGAAAATAATGCTGCGCAGTTGTGTCCCTGACGCTCACATGCAAGCTGGTCTACCATGAAGGCGATATTTCTGTGCCTCCTACCTTTGTCCATTTCAAAGTCAATTTACGGTTTATTAATTCAGGAAATCCCGGAAGACCTAGGAATTTTGTCCAATGGCAATAGACTAGACAAAATATCCCCCATCCGTAATTTTCCTGGTGACATTGAAGTCACAATAGAAACCATGAGCCAGATGTGTATTCCTACTACGTTTTGGATGCTAGAATCAACTTTTGACATTGGGAAATTTTATCATCTCCTCGAAGGTATCCGGAAAGTTGTACATAAATTTGTGAAGGATACCTCAGACAAAGTTGAAAGGGGAGACCTAAATCTAACTGATCCGGGAAAAGTAGCCATGGATCTGTTAGAACACAAGATTCAAATCATAGATGTGAGTTTGTCAAACCTAGCCGCTAGATGTGTCAATACGCCATCTGAGGCTGGTAATACTTTGACCTATCTGAATCTGCTACCCATTGCCCAACGCGGTATTGTACCCATCTCCAAATTACAAGCATCTGAAAAATGAGCATTTGTCCGCCCTTCAACCTTGGTGGCATTTGATGACTACAAACATAAAGACGTGTTTCAATCATTGCTCAAACAGATAAAATTAATGAACAAAAGCGAAGATGTTTTTTGGATGAAGGTACTTCTTCTAGGTTCAGAATTGGGACAGTTACCCACATTGGCTGAAACCATACAAGATGATATTGAAAGAGTCAAACAATTCATTTTTCCAAATCATTTGTTTGAAATAGACAAAGTTGAAATAGTTTTAAAAGAAATCCTAGCCACAGAACCTAAGTATACAAAGTCACAAGTCACTGATCTTGATTTATATCAGATGATTATTTCCAACCCGGTGACATTAGGCGTATTTCACGGAAATGAGCTACAAGAGAAAGACAGTACAAGTGTTTTCCGTACCATGACTATTGTTCCCATACTTGCACCAGATGAGGTCATTTATCTTTCCTGAGTCCATACTATCCCCATAGCTAGAGAAACATATCTGGGCACACCAAAGTGGATGCAAGCAGAAATCAAACATCCCTTCTTAATGAAAAGGGGATCACAGTTCTATGCAGCTTATGGATCTGAATTACCAAGTTGTTTGGACAGAGTTGGACAATCCGGGTGTCAAATATGTAAAGCTGGACATCTTCCGGCAAGACCCACAAGTGAGTGCGTAAAAAAAGATCCAACAAGGAGCTGATGATGAAATGATTTGGTTATTTTGTGACCTAAAACTAATAGAAAGACCAGAGAATATGGTGGTACAGCTGGATTGAGATGAATTTGCGTATATTGATAAGGATAAGGGGAGAATAACGCAATATTGTGCTGAAAACGAGGAGAAAACAATACCTGCGTCAGAAAATTCTTACAAACTTCCATATTCCGGTATCATTAGATTTAATGAAGATTGCAGGTACACACTAGTCAATAGCCCATTTCGAGATATCCTGCCCAAACTGGAAAATGTAGAAATTGATGCAGTAGAAGAGGTTCCTGCATTTAAGCCAAGAAGTTCAGTGGCAGAAGATATCAGCAAACTGTAAATCCACTTCAGAGATCATGGATATATTTATCTAATTGTCTCTGTTGTCCTCTTATCTATTATATTACTCAGTATTGCTTATCTCTGTTTTGCAAAAATTCAATACGTGATATTAAGAAGACGCAGGTTGAATGTGAACCTCCTCAAAAATGCCAATATTGAACTGGTTCCCTCCAGAAATGCTCCAGCTGCCCCACAATATCCTAGGCTACAAATTAGTGCATCTACTGGTTTAATGGCTATCAAATAAACATTCACTCCCTTGCAGGACAGCACCTTATACAATGGTTGGCTTTACTTTCTGCTTAGTGTTAATGTAAACTACCATATTGTAGCCCTGTATTGTGTGTATGTATTTACAAATATCTTATCAAAATAACCAAGTTATGAGCACTGACAATTGTTGAACTTGGGTATTTTATGGTGCCTTTATTGATGTGAGAATTTACAGACAGGTGTTTTCCTGATTTTTACTCCTTGGTTGTTTACTCCTTGCTGTACTGTTGTGAAGATGAAGAGCTGTGAAAAGAACAAACAAAAAAGGAAAAGGACAACCAATTCAGGAGATAATACTTTATTGAGGTCCCCCTATTAACAACAACTCCTAAGACGCGCAAAAAAACATACAATAGCGCGCGTTTACACTACATCTCCAACCGTGTGGTAGCTATCCATGCTGATGGTGTCTGCTGCAGGACCAGGCTTTGGTGTTGGGATCCTGGGAATTGTCCTGGCCTGCCTAGAACGTATCCTCTGCAGCATCCAAGCACGCAGCAGGGGCCACCCCAGCCGCGCAAAGACTTCCGCTGCATCTAGTTGCTCGGATTGGACCTGAGAACAACAAACATCAAAGCACATGCAAATTGCAAGCAAACAGGTCATGCTTATGGAAGGAGGCCATTAAAGGTCTGACTGTGGCCAAGGAAGGTAACTCATCCATTTCCATCTCCTCAAAGGAAGGATTGGGAAATGAGCAAGTTTCCCCCTGACTGTTAGCATTATTCTCATTTACAGCCTCCTCCTTCTATTGCAGGAAAAGCAAAAAGCAAAAGCAAAAACCCAAAAACGAAGGTTAAAACCAAAGCCCACTAATCCTGTGTTTTAGTCTACGCACCTTGCATTTGATTTTCCTACAGCAGCAAACGATTCCAGCAATCAGCAAAGAACCGACACCAAGAGCACTGCCCACCCAGGTCAGCACATCTAACCAAAACGACCTGGGTGAAAACTCTGCCTGAACAAGAGTCCCATCTGGACGTCGAGCCGTGAGGTTGAATCCGTCGAATTGACCCAATCCGTCCAGGATGGCAGACAGGTTGCCATTAGATTCTTTAGGAGAAGGAAGTGGAGCAGAAGACGTAGGTATCGGGACCCATGCCCCAAGAGGATCCACCACAGCAGGTTCAGGGCTCCAAGAGGGTTGAGGGGTGACAAACTGTGCAACAGGCACAGTGGTGGCAGGCTTCAGGGAAGTTGCCATTGACCTGGAAGTTGCCCTTGCAGTTTCTTGTGCAACAGTTGGAGCCACTGAAGGCTCCTGCAGCTCCTTGGTGGTAGCCATTGTTGTAGTGACCACAGCAGGGGTCATTGTCCTCACTGACTCAATCTGCTTGTCTGGTTGTCCCATCTTTTGCCCCTCTTGTTTCAGCAGGCTTGACTGCTCCTCCAATTCTTGGATCTGCACTGCAGGTTTTTCTAGAAAAAGAACCCAAAATTGAATAATGCAGTTCAAACTGGGAACTGTTAAAAAGGGAAATTCTTACTTTCATATTTGAAGAAACACAGCTCCCAAGGCTGCACTATCTTCTCCATACCCTGTGTTTTTCCCTTGCAGAATGTCTTGGGAAACAGCTTTACCACCTAGGAAAACAATGCCTGATTATTCTTTGTTCCTGCAGAGAATTAAAAAGGATGAAAGGAAGAACACAAACCTTCAAGCCTTTGTACCAGACACAGTCCAGATCCAGCCTTGTTCCTTGGAAGTCCACTGCATGGCCAAACCTCCCTGGTTTCTTGAAATCACAGATATCTTCACAGACCAGGTTGCCTGCTACAAGCTTCCAGTTCTCCACTCAGGATCTGAAAATCACACAAGAAGAAGCTGAAATTTTGGATCTTTAAAGCACTTTTACTCAGAAAAACTTACCAAAAACAATGTAGAGGTCACTGCTATCAAAGTGAAAATCCCATCTTTTTGTCCAAACTTTGATATTTTTGGGTCTTCTGACTCACAAAATTGTGTTGATTCTCCTCCTGATGACCGTTGGTTGGTAGAGAGCGCCGTTCTCCGTCCCTGTCATACGTCGCCATCATTGTCGTCTCGCGTTGTTGATCTTTTTGTTTGGATTTAATTGCTGCCTAATCCGGTCTCAATCACAAAAAACTGTTAAAAATAAATAGGGAGCATTAATAACACTGATTGGGCACTATTACAACAGATTCAAAACCTTCAATACTCACTTTCAGTGAGATGTTCACAGTTCCAAAAATCACCCAGACATGAGCTCTGAGCACATTTTTCATGTCTCAGGAAGGGATGAAAGAAGTCTTGAGACTTGTTTTCATTCAAGTGTGTGACTTTTTACCACATACCAGTCTGCTTGGACTGGTTGAACTCTGCAGCATCTCAGGGAATTCCTGAGCCTTGGGTGCCCCACAAAATGTGTGTGAGACAAAATATCACCCAATTAACAGATGCTCTGCTGCTTTTGAGTGTGCCATATGGGAAATCGATGCCCAGGCATATCAAACATTTCAAAACATCGATTCTTGAGTTCACTTTTGGTATTCCCGCACTTGGTGAAAACTTTGTTTTAAATTGACTTTGAAAAGGTGGAACTTTTCTTCAAATCTGTCTGCGGTGAGTTTGTCACCGAAAGAAATAGTTACAGTGTCCTACGTCATGTGTATAATACTGCTCTCTACTGTCGGAATGTTGGCATAGCAACTCGCTGCCCTGAAGCAGACGATGACACCGCGTGTCCTAGATACACTGTCTGGTTCGTGGTCATTTGCCCGGTCCCCTTTCTGTTTTCCCCGTTCTAGTTGCGCAAGTGCGTCTGGTTTGTTCCGAATCTATAAAGGTACCGCAAAGTGTATATGTCAGCATTCATTGCTGGCTCGGCTCTTGTTGGTTACGCTCACAGAAATATATACGTATTCACTTAACAAGAAGTCTAGATTCACTTTTACCCCGGCCATAAAGAATTAGAATTCTTCTTGACAGAACGTTGTCCTGGAAGGAATTAAGTTTTAGATTGATCGCGTAAGAAGGAAAGACGTTTCTTTCTGCACGAAAGTGTCTAGAGTTTTATTCTTTTGCCAATTTAGGATAACAAGCTCTTGATATTCTGTAAAAATAGACTGTATTAGAATATTGTACAGAAAAGGCAAATTCCTGACACTCACTCAAAAGTTTAATTTGCAAAGGATGGACAGAAGCAAAAGTTCGACTTCTCTCAGCCATTTCTAAAGCCTCACCAAATGAAACTGGTTGAACATCAGCAGCAAGAATTTCTGAGTCATCAAAAAATGGATTAACCATCCTTACCGCATCCTCAACTGAAGTAACCAATGAACTAACCTAAAATATTGGAAGCAAAACTTTGCAAAGAGAGAGATACTAGAAATTCATTCAAACTTACAGGTTTGTATTTCATGTAGATCAAAACAGAAAGAATGACCAGCAGCAAGAAGGCAAAAATGCTCATGCCAATTAACAAATAGAAAAGCCAGGAATGTCTTCGTGATTCATGAAAACTAGATTTTCCCAGCTTTTCCATAGGCAGTTGCATTTCCACTTTCAAAGGAATATCCTCAACTGGACCAGGAATGAAAATCTTCTCCAAAGGAACAGTTGTCCGCTCAGAGGACAAAGATACAGATGTCTCAGTACTGAACTCCAGAACAACCAAAGATTCAATTGTTGTGGAATCCTGTGAAAAGGTTGTGGTCACAAATTCTAAATTAGAAGGAAAATATTTTTAATGTTCAATGGTTAAATAAAAATTGACTCACTCTTTGAGGAAGAAGAAATAACAGTACTGGTACTTGTACTAGTAACTATCTTTTTCTCCATACCCTGGCAGAGCCACCAAGGATTGATGACAGACTGAAGATCCTCTGTCACTGTTCCTCTACACCAGACTTGAGTTGTTAAGGTTACTTTCTGAAAGATTTTCAATACTAAAAGTTATTGCTTCTATATTTCAGAAAAGAACCAACCGACCTTCAAGTGACGCATGGCAACAAACTTCAAATCCAAAACACGACCAACAAAGATTACTTCGTCCTCGTAATATGAAGCATGCCTTGCCTCGCAAACATCTTCACAATAATATTTCTGGCCCACATTCTTGCAGTTGTCATTGAATGCAAAAACCGCGCAGGCCAGAAACAAATAGTTTGCAAATTGAAGCATTATGTTGGTTGACTTGTGTTGACTTTTTGTTTTGACTTAGTTTTTGCGAATTAATTGTTGAAAAAATTCAAAGCGGATTTATTTGGATGCGATTTCTGAAAAGATGAGGGTAATGTAATTTCAAGATTCAGACAATTCTCAATCGGAATTAAAACATTGGTCCTTATCAACAAAAAATCACCAGAAAAGGGTTGCAGAACCGACCGATTGGTTCTCTGAAAAGGTACTGAACTGTACTCTACTAGGCAGGTTCCTACATGGGGAGAATTCTTCAAATGTTTACAGTCAAGTAGATCTATATGAATTCCTGCACACCTCAAATGAGGGTGATGAAGGAATCTGGTGCCAAAAACATGCCTTGGCATGCGGGAAAATAAGAGGACTTATTTTTTTTTATTTGTCCACGGAGAATTGGTCATCAATAACTTTGCTGCATTCCCTTTCACCTAGCTGACAACGCTCCAAATAAAGTCATGTCGTCTGTCTCACGGTTTTGCTGCGTGATCTCTCTCAAGTCTCGCGCCACAAGGTTACGCAATCTCACCTAGAATGAGGTCAGATCCGGGTCTGACCATTCTTGCCCAACCTCACTTGAGTGAATCTATATAGTTGCCTGTTCTCTGTTGATTGCGCGCTCATTGCTGTCTGAAGTTTGTCAGCGTACGGTATCTTTGCTGTTGAATACGAAATAAAGCTCACTCACCTATTTTATAAAAGAGGAGTTGAATTTACTTTGCCTGGTAACAAGGATCAAGAAATCTCCTCTCAAGGAATTGTTGAAATTAGTTGAAATACAACTTGCGACGATAAGTTATACAATTGAAGAACCTAGAGACGTCTGGATTCAAGAATTGTAAAAGATCTAAATTAACTAATTTATGACAACACATTGTTTATACTGAAAAGGATTTCTTAAAAGGGGTTCTGTTTGTATTTATGAGATGGGAAAATACTGATTTATGTTCGACTTGATTTATATAGACAGAAAAGAAATATTGAAAGGATTGAGAAGTTGGTACATCAGTCATTTGTCATATTTACAAAGGTTAGTCGCGGAAACAAACTTCTTCATTTTGCGATTTATTTGATGCAAAAATTTTATGCTGACTGATCATGATTTGTATGTTCATTTGGAATGATCAGAGAGTGTGTAGACTTGTATTAGCGTGCGCGTCGCAGAAATTTGCACTGCGCGGAAATTCGGAAACATTTATGATTTCTTGGAAGAGTGTACAAAATTTGATGTGCTTGATTTGTTGCGCTTTTTCCATTGCATTTTCTTTGGAAAGATATAACCTTGGTTTAGGCTGCCTGGGAATGATGCGCAAACCATCCTCACAGGAGGATTAAGATAGGAATGTGGGATCAGGCCACCCAAGCTTGGTGCACTAATCTCTTAGCAGACTGTGCTCTGCTCATTTCTGTTTGAGCACCAGAAGTGTGCACATGTATTTTATAGATATTTTTAGAGGGTTAAAGCAACAGTAAAAAAGACCCACGCCAGAAGGATTCGGCAGAGTGTTGAAATTATGCATTGAATTTCAATTTTGGTTGTTGCTTCTGTGTGTGATAATATGATGAACTTTTTATGATCATTTGCTCATTTTGAATGTTACAGACGGAGACAAGTACTGTTTGTGGTGTATTCGGAATCTTTGTTGAAGCTGTGAATAAAACTTAGTTAGTCTTAAAAGACTTTCAAGTTCATTTTCTCATACAGCTCATCATAAAGTAAAGAATCACTTAGTGACCATCCGGCTTCTCATAATAAGACTTAACCAGTGGATTTACACCTGTGTACAGTTCTTGGCATTTGAAGCACTTTGGGTAATTTTAAATCAGTGCAAGTTAGAAACAAAACAACTAAGCAGAGTCTGTGGATCCTTTGATTCCGGGCTATCTTGTAAACATCATCCCGGGCCCAACCGGGCGCCTGAAGTCAAGTGCTGCAAGATTTCACACATAATAAAGATGTGTATGCCTTATCAATATCTGAAAGCAGGCAAACTTTTCCAATGACTAGTGTATGTTCAAATTTTTGGGGATTCTGAATTTGTTAATACTGTTGTCCATAGATGGAGGTATAAATAAATATACAAGTTCAATAAAAATATATACTTGAAATTTATTCAACTCACAAATATTCGTACAATCACACAAACATAAAAATAGAGAGCTTTAAGAGAGTCTTGCTAAAATGTTCCGCAAGTCTCTCTGAGAAATAACTGCCAATGACTCTAGATTAATTCTGGGGAAATATGTGGGAAGGAAGGTGTATTTATACCTTTCTGGAAACATAAAATATAGAGGCAAAATATTCACCAAGATTGAGGAACTGAGGGTTCCCTGAACACTCTTGATGAATACAAATATCCTGGTATCCTCGGGTATATATTATAAATATAAATAACATACATACACTTGCAACTTTGGCGGAATAGGCTTCTTCTAAATTAGCAGTTTAGAAGAAGGCACTGCAGGTCATTTGTCTCTGTTGACAAATAGCAAGTTGAAAAGGAGAAACGCACAATAATGACCGTCACGCATTAATGCAGGCCGACGTGAGAGAGGGGGAACCAAAACAAAAGGGGAACAGCTGCAAGGAAATGAATACCTTGTAGAGAAGGATCTCTCTCCAAATAAGGAGAAAAAAAAATAATCGCAATTTGGGTTCTGGGTTACAAACTCACACTAGGCAAAAATAAAAACAGGTTCCATCGTTTTTTCTTGGTAACAAATCAGGGCTTCAACGGAGGAAAGTTTGACAGGTGCCGACTTGGCGTCAACAAAATCGTTGTTATTGTCAAGCGTTACGAAGTGCCTGATTCTCACAAGTGCGAGTGTTTTTGAAAAATGACAAAGAGAAAAAACCAATCGATCTCAAGGTCTTTGTTTACGACGGTTTTTCTGAATCAAGCCTTTGTCAGGACAGAAAATCAAACCTGAGGTCTTCAGTGCCAATCAACAGTCTGAGCTGTTGACACAAACCTTTTCTGGTGAGCTGATAACCTTACGAAATTTTTCTTGTCTTTGAAGTAAAGTCTTTGGGATTTGTTTTGATTAGCTCTTTCACAGGTTCTTGTGTAAAGTAGTCTACAAGTGTTTGTAAAGAAAATCTTCGCACCTTTTACCAATATACATAGTTAAAAAAATATATATATATATTGCGAATAATTTTGCAATACAAAATGTCAGAAGTATCCACAATGAAGGTAAGTGGACAAACAATGAGTTGAAATGTTCAACTGATTATTTGTCTGTTTATTACTTGTTCCAGGTGATCTTCCTGTTCTCCCTTCTGGTGACGGGTACTTGGAGTACTTGTGTCCTTGAGGGGGATGGCGTTGTCTGCGATATGTGCGGAGACAACGTCATCATGGCTTTGGATCATGGTTGTCGCGTCATTTTTAATGGCAAATACTTGTTCTTGGACTGCATCTGTTTGTGGCGGTTGAAGGTGAGGTTGCTGCTCACAGGTGAAAAAGTTGTTTGTTGTTTCACTTGTATCCGTGACCTCCTCAGATGGTGCAGTTGCTGCAACTGGTGACGTGTTTTGGACGTCGAGAGGGATTGGACCAGATTGTTGTT
This sequence comes from Notodromas monacha, assembly GCA_905338405.1. Lineage (NCBI taxonomy): Eukaryota > Metazoa > Arthropoda > Ostracoda > Podocopida > Cyprididae > Notodromas > Notodromas monacha. The sequence goes on along the minus strand of CAJPEX010005079.1, from coordinate 1,671 downwards.
CCCTGGGCCTACTGCCTCGACAATGTCAAGAGCTCAGCTCCACCAAGTAAGTTTCTCAAAAATTTGTTGTCTTTTTTCTTTTCTCACAGGCCAGCCAAGAAAATTAGTTTAAAAAAAAGTGAATGATAAATTTCTGTCTTGTTTCTTTTCTTTCATAGCCACAAGTTCAACAATGACGTCAGTTTTGCTGGTGTCTCAAGTGACAACAATCACAACAGAGGCTGTGATTTGTCATTCTTCAGCTGCCAAGGATAAGGAGATCCTTGCAGCTATGCCTACCGTGGTCCCTGAAGTGACCATTTGTGTGAAAGATGGACAACTGGAGGCAAGCATCAGTGGCGAGACAGCCATGAAATTTTTGATCGTAGGTTGCAGAGGATATGGAGTCGTCTCAATCCTGTTTTTTCTGGCTTGGATGGCTAGACAGATCTACTTGAAGGTGAGTAAATGTTTCAAGGACTCTTTTCTTAGTTCAAAAAGATTTTCTAGAGTAAAAGAAAAAATAGTCTCAAGAAAATTTGTCTTAAGAGAGAAATTTTTCTATTTCTTCTTTTTTAGAAACAAGAGGGGGATCAAGGGGTAGCAGAGGCAGAATTGCCTCCCATAAATTTTGATGAGGTCAAGGAAGATGTAGATGCTTTTGTTGGAAATTTTGAGAGCATGACCAGTACATCTTTTGGAGAGAGTAAATATTTTTTTTGGAGAGAAAGAAATTTGTAGAAATCAAAAACTAATGCAATTTTGGTTTTGTATCCTTTCAGTGGCATTCCATGCAACAAGCTGCGAGATGGATGGGCCTCATAACAGCTGTGCATCCTACAACAGCCACAGCTTCTGAAGAAGGAGGTGAAGAAAGGGTTACCTCAACTGGGGATCTTCTGGAGCTCAACACAGGAAACGTGGAAGTAGAAGATCCTCGGTGCTCAGCATTCTGGGCATGAAAATGTTGATTGTGTTTTTTGGCGGTTACTTTTTTGATGCGGTACGGTCTTGGTTGGTTAAAGAATTTTTGTTTTGTACATAGAAAAAATGGTCGGAACAATAATCAAGAACATGTGGTGAATCGGTTGTGCTTTTGTACGTCGCCCTTGATTTTTCTCGTTGTTACCAAAAAAGTTCCTTTGATTCATGCCTTGTTGTTGATACTTTTTTGTATGGCCCAAAAATAAAAGCTTTGTAAAAACAAAATTCTGGTTGTACTTTTTACTTGTAAAAATAAAAATACAAGCAATGAAGTAAGAACTCAATCTTCACACAGGGTGTAAAGAAGAGGGATACAGAAAAAGGGGAATTGCATCTTTTTCAAGTAACCTTCAAAAATATTCAGGGAAACCAAATTGCAGGAAAATAGTTTGGAATTTTTGTGCTGAGGTTTCTAAAAATCAGATGTCTAGGTCAAAACCAGGCAAAATACAGAAGTAGGATAGAAACATAAAAACAGTCTAGAAAGTTAAACTACAGAAAGGACACCAGTGGTCAGGTTCATGACCATTTCTAGCTTTGGATAGAGGGCGTTCCTTTGATTGGGAAAAATAGTAGTTACCCTTGGTTCTGGGGTACTTTCTCTCTGTCTTCTGTGCTGGAGAACAAAATGAATTTTTGCATAGCAGAAATAAGAGACACAGACAAAAATCAAACATGATAAAATAGAGGAGTTAATCATATAAATAT
>CAJPEX010005078.1:1714-18086 GCA_905338405.1 Notodromas monacha | reverse complement strand
AAAAAATGGATTTAGGCTGTAATTACTGGTGAAATCAAGAATACTTTTCATTAGGTTTTCAGACGTTGTTTGTGACCATAAAGGAATCTTTGTTTTTCATGGAAGGTATTTCTACTGTTTCAAGAAAATTCTTGCATGATATAATTGTACAACTTCTCTTTTTGGGGGGAAGAAATGTGCAAGATTAGAAATGTAAAACTTTTTGCAAGATTAGAAATGTGCAAGATTGGAAATGTAAAACTTTTTGCACAAGAATTTAAGTGAAACTACTTAATACAAGATGCCCAAGAAGTGTGAAGATGCAAGATGCACAAGAAGTTGATGTGTACACATGAGAAGAACAAGTTATACAATTAGTATCAAGAAGTTATACAATTAGTTCTCTACTAGATACGATCAGTTCTCTACTAGATACAATTAGTTCTCTACTAGATACAATATGAAAATTCTAGATACAATGAAAATTCTAGATACAAAGTAATTTACAATACAGTCTTTGTGATCTTGAAAATTATTTTCACCAGCCAAGAATACAAGTTTTTTATTATATTTTAGATGTAAAAATTATTTCTTGAAACAGTAGAAATACCTTCCATGAAAAACAAAGATTCCTTTATGGTCACAAACAACGTCTGAAAACCTAATGAAAAGTATTCTTGATTTCACCAGTAATTACAGCCTAAATCCATTTTTTTTTTCTTGAAACAGTAGAAATACCTTCCATGAAAAACAAAGATTCCTTTATGGTCACAAACAACATCTGAAAACCTAATGAAAAGTATTCTTGATTTCACCAGTAATTACAGCCTAAATCCATTTTTTCCTCTACTATATTGAGTATGTATTTCTGTAACTAAGTTTGAATACATGTAACCAGAAACTCTTCTGGCATGAATTGTAATAGTAACCCTGCAAAGTATTGTCCTCAAAAACTATGAAAGAAATATCAAAGTTCAAAACTTCAAAGAACTTTTTACTATTCATTCATATATTTCAATTACTCCAACCTCAATCAGACAAAAACTCTGCAATAAATTTAAAAACAGCTCATTTCATGAACTAATACCCAAACAAAGTTTTATCACTAACATGTCATGCCACAAGGAACTTGAGAATTGCATGAATAAAGACTCTGAGTACATCATACTTGTATTTACAAAGTATATCTATCCTCTAAATATTCTCTTGTGAAAAAATGAAGAAATGTTTTGTGTGACAGAACACTGTCATAAGAAATACGACAAGTATGTGAAAAGAAATATGTACTGTCATAAGAAAATTGCTCATTTTAAGAAGAAAAATATAGAAATATTTTAAGAAGAACATTTTAATAAGAAAAAACTCATTTTGGAAATTAACTTTCCTTGTTTTCCTAAATGCATATGTAATTTAAAATAATTATATCTTGTTAAAATTATGTAGGATATCTATTGAATTATATATAACTAGTATTTAGCACTTTCAAGGTAATGGGATTTCATCTGATGTTTTTACATGTGATGATAAAAATAATATATTAACACATATGAGAATAGTGTTAAAATGACAATGAAAGAATTGCTAAGAAGAATAGAAAGCAGAACAAAGGAGAGTAATGCTTTCACCAAATTCATCTGTTTCAACCAACAAAAGAAATAACTCAATTTTATTTTGATTCTATCATATTTGAAAGTTCAATTTTTTCATATTTAATTGACAATTTGAATAGTTGAAGTTGCCCTGAATTGATTCCAAGAAGCATGTCCAAAAAGTATCCAAAGCAGAAAAATGCAAATGCAAAAAGAAGATTGTTAAAATAAAAATGAAAATGAGAAAATATTATTCATTCCCTAACTCTTTGCAATACTCAAAGTTGCAATATTCTCACATTTTTCAATCCTGAAATTCTATGGATTAGACTTAAAATCCAAAACAAAGTCATCAAGTAATTGATCAGTTTCAAGATTGAATCCATAAAGTAATACAAGCATTTGGTCAAGAAAACTAAGAAACAGAGAATGGATAATTGAATCAATAGAGAAAAATAAATAGTAACCTACATGGTAATGTAAATGCATGTTGAAAAATTCTTAATGAGCATAATTTTCAAAAATAAAATGGAACCATCACTAAAATGTTCAAAAGCAACTGGATTCAAAAACAACTGGAAGGTCTGCAGTGGAAACCAAATAAGCAGTTTCCTGACACCTGATCCAGAAGAAGCTAACACCACTGAACCCTGAAACAAGCATGTATCTGGTAGAAGACTTCATTGAATCAAGTTGAACAAATCCTCTGCCTCTTTGCCTGATACACTGATTCACGACACCATCAACATTGTGAAGTTCTACATCCACAAGTTCCACATCTGTGTCTACTCTGCTGTCTCAACTTCTACATGCTGCTCATTACAAGACATGAAGATTGAAGCCAGAAGATCAAGATTGAAGTCAGAACATCAAGATTGAAGAGACAACATCAAGACTTCCTGAATAAAACCACAACATCCTGCTCCTGATTCCAGACACATGGATACCTGAGGTCCAAGAAAAAGAAAAACTCATGGATTCCTGTCAACCATAACAACTTGTTCCAGACTTATGGATGCACGTGTTCCTGACAACCAACTATCTTAGTGGAAATTTTGTTTGTGATGTGACTTGAAATTCGAATGTGCCACCCTTTAGATCTACCCATTCCCAAGTAGATTAATTTCTATTTTGATTTTACTGCATTCAAAATGTTTGTCACAATACCACATCCCTCATTAAGGCTAAAAGTACAATTCTTATCAGAACTCTCAAAAGAATATTCAAGAAAAGAAAAATAATTTAGCTTAAAAATTATAGAAGTGTTCTTATGAATCATGGAAGGAAATTCTTTGAAAGAAAATTTTGAAAGCATAGTTGACTCTTGGAAAAGATCCTTGCTATACAAAATCTCTCAAAGATACAATTCACACCGAGCTGAAAAAGAGAAGTGTCACATCTCAGATAAACTTCTAGTCAAGCCATTTGGAGTGGATGACAGATAACTGAATGTGATAATTTCCAGCATGAAGAAAAAGTAAGACTTTTTCTTGTTTGTGCCGGGTGATTGTTATCATCGGAAATTATCATGTTTTGGTACAGAACTTTCTGACCAAACAATTCCAAACTTAATGTCGAACCCTTGCAGGCTCTGCTGATGGGAGAAGACATAAAGTGAGAGAAGAGAAGGAAGCAAGGAAAGAGGAGAAACCAGAATAATAAATGTCAGCCCCTCCAGCGCTGACCAGAGGAAGCAATAAATTAACATAAAGAATATATTAATATTATTCCATCTCAGTACACGCACATAGCAACCCCAGCACCTGGCAACTCCCTAACTGCGTAGTAATCCCTGGCGTGTGCAAGTCATTAAATAATACCCGCACACGCGCGACCTACTCCCCTTCTGAATGTACCCCCAAATCCTGTGGTATATAAACTCCTGGCAGGATTGAGGAAGATAGGCATTAGTGCAGATTCTCTCCCAGTGACTCCCTGTGTGTGTTTCCTTGTGCTTGTCCACTTTGTCTCTGAGTCTTATGTAGATTGTGTTAATGAACAATAAAGACTATTTCAGTTTGAGAATAATCTCTCCAAGTCCTTTCCCACTTCATGCTCCCATTAAGGGAGATACATGAACTTAACAGTTCTCCCAGTAATCAAAATAAAGATAACAAATTTGGCGCAGTCGGTACTCCTTTTTTGGAGGGGTGAATTGGGACTTGACAAAAAATCTTGGAGTTTCTAAACTAAAAGGAAATAGCAGTGACTGAGTTTAAGCTTTTTCTCAGACACTTTTGCAAGTTGATGAACTTGCAAGGGAATCCCCTGCTGGTTATTGAAATAGAGTTTGAAAGAGAAGCCAGAGGGAAGAAGAATTCATTTAAAACTTAAATTGAGTGGTTCAATTTAGAATTCTTGAACTTGACGAAGTTCACTCCTGTTAAATACAGATAAAGGATCTGTTCAAGATTAACAGAAGAAGAGTAGGAGGTGATGTTAGCTTGATCAACTAACAATACCAAAATCTAGCTTTTACTTAAACAGACATGTTTAAGATTTGAAGTTTCAAACTTTAGGAACATGAAGTTTGAAGAGACAAGGACTCAGGAAGAAGAGACAAGGACTCAGGTACTTAGGAAAAAGTGACTTGAGGAAAAAGGGTAGAAGTGTCAAGCAAGGATTCACACACATAGTCCAAATCTGTACTCTGTAAAAATTGCCTCATCTGTACTTAGAAAAATCTAATTTTCTACACTTGTAAAATATAGCCTCTTTTATACTTTTAATATTTTTTCCATATCTGTACTTTGAAATATTTCCCTGCTCTAAACTTGGAATTATTTCTCTTGAATTAACTATCATCCAATATGTGATATTGAATGTGGAGTGATGTTGAATGTGGAATGATGTTGAATGACCAGTGATGATTGAATGCTCAGTGATATTGAATGTTGACAATCTTGACTGTCCAATAAAAATAACTGAGTTAAAAGAACTCTGAAAAAATATTCTTGGCCAACCTACGTGGGTTATCCAAGAATTCTCATTTTAATACTTTGGTGCTGCGCTCGTAATCGGAATACAGCAAGGTATCCAAAGTTCTCAGACTCCTCTGTGCTGCATCCGTAGTCGCACTTTGGAAGTCTTCTCAGTTTGGGTAGTCCCTGCTCATTGGGGATATTCAGACTTAGAATTAAAATTTGACATCCTGACAGTATTGGCTGTAGTCGCGTGAGACGCTGGTACTGAAAGGATTTAAACAGTGGAACTTCTTTGGCTGTAGTCGCGTGAGACGCCTGGATTCCACTCAACAAGTTGCGGCTGTACATGCGACGCCAAGGCTTGTTGTAATAGTAAAGTTTTTTCTGAAAAATACAGAAATTTAACATTAAAATTTAAAATCTAAACCTTAAAATGTTAAAAAGTTATTTTTGGACTAGACCACAATGTACTTGAATGTGAATTAAAATATTCTAAAGAAGCCTTCTTGGAAAACAACTTTCAAAAGGCTACCTGTTACTTTTTGAAGAAACTTGTTGCATTTTTAGCAACATAAATAAATTGTTGCATTTTTGCAACCCCAAAAAAAAAATGAAACAAAACTTGGTTAAAATCTTGAGTTTGAAAAAGTTTTTACTTCAACATCTACCATAAATTGAAAAATGAAGTTAAAATTCAAAATCAATAAGTTCCTTGAAGAAAACTTCAAGGGCTACAAGGTGAATAGATCGGTTTTTTAATTTACATACAATAATTTGAGTATAATGCGAATATTTGATGCGCATGCGTAACGACAACGGAACAAAAATTCAAAAAACTGAAAAAGTGACTTTCACTACGGACTCTCTTAAAATTACAAAATATTTTTTAAAGTAAAACCAAAGCAGGCCTTTGAAAGAGAATTTCATGGGCTACAATCCACATAGATCGGGTTTTGATTTTTATTAATTTTTCCCACTGAAAAACTTTGAAAAACATAATGCATTTTTTAATGAAAAAATGAACCGGATGAAAAAGTTACTTTTACTTTTTACTCCAGCAAAACTTCAAAACTTTTTATAAAAACAATCTAAAGAAAGCCTCTAAAAGTAAATTTCAAGGGCTACAAATGGTATAGATCGGGTTTCAAGTTTTTTAAGTTTTTAGCTTTCAAAAGTTCAAAAGAGTATGAATGTTTTTCTTTACGAAAAATTGGACTCCCTTCCACATGCATAGCATCTGTGAAGTTCCTCAACCTTTAGCATGCCCTGCCAGTGAACCAAATAGATTGAGTCTGACATTGCCACCTGTCAGAGCTACACATTGCTAAATTCCAACCAGACCACCAGATGGCACTCCTAAGACACTTGAAAAATCTAATAAGGAAATGTTTATGAATGATTGGTACTGAAAATTTTAACTTATCTTTATAATTCTTTGTTTTATCAATCTCTTATTATATTTTCCAAAATGTGGTCTCCATCAAATCTTTCTTTGATATTGTTTACTGCATTGAAAATATTTTCTATTTTTTTTACCTAAAAATTCTCTTGAGCAAATCAAAGCACTAGTGGAAAACTTTCTGTTGAAATTGCTTCAATTGATAAAATATTCTGATAGGTTTGCAATCTTGTTCAACTTGGTCTTAACCATCATATAGATTAAAAATTGAGGATTCATAAAACATATCAGCCACATTCACAAACCAAAAATAAAATCATATCTAGGATTTTTCAAGACTGTGAAAAAGTAGAGTAAATAAACTCAAAAGACTTCTGAAGATTCTAAAACAATTTCAGAAACATCCTTATGGAAAATTCATGAAATATTTCTATGCCTCAGCACCCTCAAACTGATGCATCATGATTTTCAGAATAATTCTGACATTAATAGATTTCTTTATAAAAACGTCACCAAACTATTTAAACTTGGTTTCAACCAATTGAATTACAGACTTCATGATGGCAAGCACATCAGTTTGTGTGAAGCTCTTAAAAAATTCTACAGCACTACAGTAGAAGAATATCTTCAAAAGACTAATGAAAATTCTCATAAATTCAGAAATCTCTGCCTCCATAAAAATATATATGCCTCAGTGTCCTCAAACTGATGCATTACAATTTTAGGAATGATTATTACATTTAAGAGACTGTCCTCAATAAAAAACTTTAGAGATTCAAGTGATTATATGATTGAGTAAAAATCAGGTTTATTGCATATACACATTATTAGTGATAAAAACTGGTTAAAAGCACAACACACAAATATTGAATGAAAATTCAATCAGTTTGGAAATGAAAATTTGAGTCAGACAAATAAATCTAGAATATCACCAACAAAAATTCATACATGGCAAAAAACCCTCTCAAAAGACCTTTAGAAGCATCATAAATCATTTGTAAGCATTTACATGCGTCAAAAACATTTTGGAAGCATGTTTCAACATTTTTATATATTAAAAAATCCTTACAAAATCTTTGAAAATTATGAAAATTATCTGCTCACAATTTTACAAAGCTAATAACTAATCAAATTTCAGTGATACAAAATTGTTTACAGTTTTAAATCAATGCACAAAGTGTTTTCTATCTTTTAGAATTGAACATAAAAATTGATATAACCAGCAGTTCACAAGATATAACATTTTTTCTACAACTAACTTTTTCATGGATTAAAACATGCAGCTTCTTTATGGTGAGATAGCAAGGTCACTCCAGTCAAAGCTGGAGAGGCAAGACAGAGAATAGTAAACAAGCCCTGCTAGTCAGTGAGACAGAGTAGACTGTTGAAAGAACCCACCAGTCAGTAAAACTGGTGGGAGAGCACCAATACTGTATTATATTCATTGGTGAGCTCTGCTGTTTGAAAATCTTGTGGTCATCACAGTGAGACCACTTCCAGATCAGTTCCTGCTCACTGTCTGGTGTAGATTCATTAAGAAAAAGGTAGAAAGAAAAAACTCTGTTCATTCCTAGCATATTCCTTATAACAACCTCTGTTCATTTCTTGTTCATGATATTTATGTTTTCCTGTTCATTTCTTGTCAACTCAAACACTTTTGAGAAAAGAATAAAAATCTGTTGCCTGGTACACAATAGTGTGCTGCTTTGTTAATCAGATAAACTTTGAATTAAGTATCTGAATATTATGAATAATAATTAGATTCAATTCATCCACAATATTTAACCAAGACCAGATAAAGAAAACAAAAATTCTTTCCTGGAAAAGAATTAAAAAATAAATTTCATTAAATTATTTGAATAATTTCAGAATTGATTCAGGATTATACCCACTAAATTCTCACATTCCCTTTGATTGAAAAATCATCAGTAATAGCTGAGAATTCACATGCTGTTTAATATTTGCACAATAAATCTGAGTCTTTCAATGAGTTTTCTTTTAATTAAAAAATTGAATTGAATTACATTAGAAAAAATACCATAAGAGAATTCATATGACACAAAATCAATGCAATCATTTTGTATCCAAGAGTTTAAAAAATCAGTTACAAACAAATAAATACTACAGCATACTCAGATTAGGTCAGATATATATTCAGGTCATACATATATTTTCAAGCAGGCTTTAATACTGCTTCAATTTGTCAAAGAAAACCTCAACCATGATTATTTTCTGTGTGCATCTATATAGAGAGGGAATACTTAGCTTATACCTCATATACAATTAATTCATAAGAGTCAATTTTGATAAATGAAACAGCCCTGCACAACATAACCTCAATAAGCATCATATCTAAAAATATTTTGACAGTAAAAAATTCAATAGCTGTTAGGATAAATATTTAAAACATAATTTTCATGGACTGAAACATTTGAACAATTGATTCATGAATTAAAATTAAAATAATAAAATTGCACTAATATTACACAAAAATACATGAAAATAATAAATTAGCTTTTTCACCAAAAATGTCCAAGACTACCACAGATTCCTCAAGAAGTTACAGAATAATTTCTTCAATATTTCTTTTCACAAAACGAATGTATGGCAAGATTCCAACATTCAAGATAAGTTACGGATCACATGAATTCCTTCCAAAAATCTAATCAAGATTTCAAATAGTTGTGAAATATTGTTACAGGGATAAAATCCAGTAACAATATCCACACATTGCTGGTTAAACAGTGAAAATCTAGATCAGTAAAAATAGTTTAAAATTTAAAAATTATTTGGCAGTATTTCTGCTTCAAGAATGCCTTTCAGCATTCCCTTTTTTAGAAGACCCCAGCATGAAAGCTGTGCAAATGTCACATCATATACTCACAGGAATTTACAAGGAAGTAATTACTGCGAAAAATATATAAGTCGAAAAATGTGATAGTCAAAGGAAAGAATTGATAAAAACTAATGGATTTGGCCAAGGAAGTCCAATGCTTAATTATAATGACAACCCATTAAATTTGATGTAAAATATTGCTAATATAGACAATTATTAACATGGTTCCTTTTTTTTAAAGGAAAAATCCATTGCTGCTGAGAAATTGCATGACAAGACCAAGCATCACTAAAAGGCTTGGTTGGCATTGCAATTCCAAGCTCAGAATACCACAATGCATAATGAAAAACAATATAAAATCTGGAAACATATTCGAAAAAGACTTATTAAAAATTGGGTTACATAACAAATAAGCACCAATTACAAAGAAAGGACAAAACCATTTCCAGAAACAGGACCAAATCGAAAGCACTGATACAAATTATAAATTTAGGGAAATTGAGGAATAATCACAATAAGGAAAATGATCAGAGCAATCAACATTCCATAAAAAAAAAAAAAAAACCTCTAAATTATAGATAAAGGTTGAAAATAATTTGCTTTAAATAAAAGAAATGCAAGCCATAAAAGCAAATAAATAAATCCATATCCTTTTCCCAAAATCATTAACTTGAGAAAAATGCACCTTTCTCACAAAGACATCTGATTCACAATGCCAAATGACAATAAACTAAAAACGTTTACCAGGTCATAAAATAACATATTAAATAACATAAAATGATAAAAATTAATGAGAAAGAAACTTATTTATCAATTCATCAATAGATAAAAAAATACTCTCCAGGTGAAACTTACTAGAAACATTTCCAGTTATTTCTTATACAAATTATAATATTATAAAAATAAATAACTTGATCATGCAAAGAGCATGAAAGAATTTTGATGGTCAGTGAAATGCTTAAAGATACCTAAATAGATGTGAAAATTTTCGACTATATGTACAAAAATTTATATTTTTGGGGGGGAAAATGAGCATTTAGAATAAAATGACATTCATAATGGATCACAAATACCTTCAATTAATACCCTGAAATATATTGGAATTTGAAATAGAGATGTTAAATTAAATATTGAATATCATACATAACTAACTTGAATTGATGAAGAATTAAAATAAAGAAAACCTGACTAAAAGTAGTGTATTCCTCAGAACATGAGAGAAAATCAAATATAGAGAAGTATAAAGATTAAGGAAAGTGTTCAACAAAATAAATTTTCGACAGATCAGTTCAGATAAAACTTCATTGAAAATAAGAATTGCTAAAATAATCAAAGAACTTAATAAATAAAGTGGCACTTATGTACAGAGCCCCTAGGGTAATTAAAATCAATTACAGAGCCCCTAGGATAGTCAGGATATTTCTGACTAAAATAGAAACATATTTCCACTTTGAATGATTTCTCTCTGAACATAACTTCTCTGTAATATTTTGAAGATTTTTAAACTTCCATTTATAGAATTCTAATAAGAAGTCATACTAAAATAGCCCAAAACATTTTTGACTTCATACTACACTATACTGTGAATATCTTACGGAGAAAATCCATGAAAACTCAATGCTAGAATATTTTTGGGATCAATTCTAATTTCTAGCCTCATATAAGAAAACAATTCATCAGAACTTGAAATAATTCACAAACTGACGAAGAAACAGAAACAATATACTCTTGGACCCAATACACAGACCTGAACACATTTCTTCAAAAGTTTATTGAATATATTTGAACAACCACTGAACAACTCAATACCCAGCTTAAAGTAAAAATAATTCAACAAAAATATTTTTAGATTGACTGAATATCAACAAATGAAGTTCATCAGTATAAAATAGGAAATTAAATAATGACTAAAAAACTTTTGTGGAATAACTAAAAAACCCAATGTTCTCTTGGGATCACAATGCATCCTTGTAACACTCAAGAATCAAAAATCAATTATTCAGGAAATCAGCCCTGAAGAAACTTGATGAGCAATTCAATAATATTAGCCTTGAAGTGTACCCCAGAAGTTGAAGAGCTGAATAATTCCCTCAAACAAATTTATTCAAGAGCCATGAATAAGTAACAAAAGGAAATCATTTCCACAAGAATTTTGTTGAAACATCATCATAAAATAATTGAGATAAACATACTGTACTTGATAATCCGTAACACTAGAATCCAGTACTCACTAAAGAAACAATAAGGAATCATTATATCACTAAAGCAAGCAGAAAACCCTGCTAAAGACTGACACATTAATTACTGGAATATATTGCATTATTTGCAACCAGTTTCAGTACAGGTTCACATACCTCAATACTTGCTAAAATACCCCAGTATACTTGTAAAAAAATTACTGACCCAGCAAGAATCACAAGGAAAGCAGAGAGTTACATTTTCCTGACAAGATCACTCAACTACTATTAATAGTTACCTTCATAGAAGTATGAAGAGGAGTGAAAAATTATATAAAAAAGAGTAAACTAAAAAATTATTTCAATATATGACTCCATCAGGAATATATATATAGCAAGTAAAATTCTTTAATCATAAAACTCATCTTTTACAGTGTCAACTCTAGCTGTTTAAACAAAATCTGACAAGACTTAAAATATTCTTGGTCTTTTTACACTATGAAACATTCTTGCACATGGATTTCTACCAAGTGATATACAACTAATATTAAAATGGTTTAAAACAAAATTTATTTAGTTCATAAAACAACTTTCTAAATAAAATAAATTTTTCAGTGAGTTGATGGAAGGAGAAGTACACCCAGAATGCAGATACAGCTAGTAGACATATGTCTAGCTGAAAATAATTTTCATACAGACTTAATTCCATTCCATCAATTTTACAAGAATGCAATGCATTCACCACACAGAAATTAGTAAAATGATTACCCACATTGAACAAAGACACAAACACCATGGTCTTCCAATAGCATATAATAGGCATTTTGACATAGTTGCTGAACAGGATTTGGAATCCTGAAATTTAAATGTCAACTCTGTCATCATATACTGAAAGTTTGACAAAAGACATATTGATATGAAACAATCTCATCATTTCTGACAAAGATATATCCCTTTAAAGAGAATGATCAGAAATATTGGATTTTAATCACACCATTTCAAAGTACCCTTTTGAAAATAAGTTAAAAAGGTCACCAGAAATATTTTGGCTTAAAAATCCTGGCAAAGATACAAATGAAGTTGTAAAATAATCTTTCATATGAATTAGAACAACAACAAAATCCAAACCCAAAGTTAGATTCTATCCTCTTACCCCTGTTCTGTATGAGACTTTAACAAGAAATTCTTTTGATTCTCATCAAAGAGATTTCAATTATTGTGTGCATTTCTTATATATATATTTTTCTTCAGTGCATATTCTATTTTTTCAGTACACTTTCATCTTTGTATGCATCATGTATTTTATAACTGAAAAAATTGAAGTATTTTATGAGTGTTAGCAAAGAAGATATAGAAAAAACCTGATATGCAAAGAAAAATCATTTTATGTACTGAAAGAAAAATCAGTTTATATTGAAAAGACAAAGTGCATGCAGAAAAAGATCAGTCATTCAAACCAACAGTTTCAACTTTGTGCACACATTCAGTCATTCACAAAATAAAACAAGTAGCATACACAGATGTACATCTTCAAAATGACTGAACTAGATATTAATAAATTACAATTAGATATATTTACAAATTAGAAAAACTAAGGATGAAAGGAAAAGGACAACAAAATGTAATATTAAAGTTGGTACAGGTGCAAAATGAAAAACTCAAATGCCACCAAAAATCATTTCATAAGATATCTGATTCATTTGGATATTAATATTTCAAAGTTCAAAGACAGGAAACCCCAAATTCAAAATAGAATGTTAAAAAAGGAACAGCAACATTTATACAGGTTTGTGAAATAATTTTAAAAACAAAATACCAACAATTTGAATTATTAACACAAAGATTATTAAAGAATTGGAGATTTGCTCCATGCCAAAAATTGCACCGAACATAATCTGTTCCTCAATGGACAGAGCAATGTCTTCAAAATCCATAGTTTAACACATCCATCTTCTTAAAAACTTCACTTGCATTCATGATCATTTTGTTAAATAAACACTGAATCAGGTGGACTCAATCCAATATAATACCCTGGTTCCTACAATAAATAAAAATGATAAAATTCCCATTAAATGTCTAACTTCATTGCAGAATGTAAAAGCCTCTTAATTCATCTTGTTTCATGCAAGCAGAATATATTTCTCATTCTATCCATAAATTTCAAGTATTTGTTTTCCAGCAGATGGACATACATCACGTCAGCTTTTTTATTAGCTAAAAAATATTTCAACTGACAGCTGAAAAGTATATTATAAACGCTAATCCACTCTTGCAAAATAATTATTGCAAAAATAAAAGTACCTTCATTCAACTGCCAATATTTCAAATATTCTGGATCAGGCAAAGCAATGTCTGGGATAACTGAATATTGCTTATGCCCTAGAAAAATATTCCTCCAACTTTTCAGTCTCATCTGGAAAGCTTGAAACTGGATAAAAACTCAATTTTTCAATATTTTGAAACCTTGTGATATGGACACAGTCCATCCTTATCTCTGCAGAACATTATTGATAATTTGAAAGGATCACTATTTAGTTCACAACCGAAATAATTTACTCATATTTTGCAAAAACATAGAACATATTTCTTATGATAAAATGTGAGGAAAAAGAAAATTGTTTCTCATGACAAACAATCAATTTATATATCAAGATTACAGTCAGACAGTCAGAACAACATCATTTTGTTCAGGTATAAACTTACCCTGTCCTCTAATGTCCAGATCATTCAAGATGAATTCAGGTGAACTACTTATTGTTCATGTTTAAAAAGTTACATCAAATATGAACACATGGTTCTCCACCTTTTTCACTTCAATATTTCATCAGTTATTTCCTCCTGGACATCCTCCTCAAACAAAGTCATGAATATTTTTACCCCAACTAAAAACATTATAAGCCTTCATTTTAGAATAAATATACATTGAAAAAGAGAGAAGAATTACTATTTTCCCTCTGATTGCATTTGAAAAGTAAAATGTTAAAAAACTACACATTTTTGCATCAACCCTCAGCATTAATATCATTCAACTACAACTCCAGCACTAGCCATTACATAAGTAGTTGATACCACAAAACCTATTTTTAAGTTCTCAAAAAACATCTTAAAGAATATATTCTTTCTAACCTTTGATTAAATTTAACAAATCAATGTCAAAGAAATAATGCAGTTCTGTCCAGCTTAAGAAAGCCAGACCCTGACAGTTCAAAGTCAAAAGATATCAAAACCTGCTAGCAATAAATATAGAATCAATATTTGAAAGCAAAAGACTCAAAGTAAATCAAAGAGAAAACCAAAAAGTTTCTGAAAATTCTCTTCAAAAAATTTTAGCAAAATTTACAAAGCAGTCACTGAATCTGATGTCTTTGACTGTTGATTAACTCCTTAAGCTTTTCTGAAGCAGTCACAATGAGGAAGAATCATGTATTCCCTCACAAGCACTGAATCAGATCAAATCAGTGGCTGTCACCAGATATTAGAAAGTTTAAGGCTAAAACATTCAAAGTTTAATGCATCATTCAACCCTGTAGCAAAATGTCTCAAAAGCAAAGAAATCAGACAAATGGCACAGCCATTCTCACAAACTCTTTTAAAAACAAAATATTTAAAATTGCTTTTCTGAGAAGGATTACTTTTTCCCATGAAATATTTAAGTGTTGAGACATTCATGTGAAGATTGCTTTCCAAGTGTTAAATTAACACAGAAATAAAGATGAGAAAACCCTAATGTTAAAAAAGACATTCCTTAAAAATCAAATGCTTGTCAAAACTGCTGAACAGCATAAATCTCAGCACATATAGAATGCCTGAGAAATCAGAAAACCATTTGCTTCTAAATCACTGATGTTTCAACAGCTTAAAAACTGACAAGAGCAAAACAAACTATTTGTTTACTGATTTTTAAAAAAAATCATCTTCTGAGTTTTTAATTTAATTAAAAGTTTTGTTATACACATCAAACAGTTTTACAACCTGTTTCATGATAAGATGTTCCTTCTGTTGAGAAAAACCCAGAGATCCTTAAATTTTTCCTTAAAAATTTCTGAACATGACAAGAAAATTAATGCCCCAACAAAAGGATCTAAAAATACATTAAATACGAGGAAAAGCAAATGAGAAAATAACAAATCTATGGAACAAAAGAATCACAGAATAAAACAATTCTTGTCAACCAAAGCAAAATAACCAGAAGATTAAAATTGTCAAGAAGATTTTTCACAAGAAAATTGGAAATATGTAAGTATATTTGTGAATCAAAAGTGAATCGATTCAAATAACCTGTCTACACTCAAAAGAGCAAAAATAAAACCCAACCTTTCCACAAACATGATATACTACTGATTTCAGATAGACTTCTGATGTCAAAAGATACAAAAAAAAAAAAAAAAAAAAAAAAAAAAAAAAATAAAAAAAAAAAAAAAAAAAAAAAAAAAAAAAAAAAAAAAAGAACTAAACCATACTTTCAAGAAAATTCTTGCATGATATAATTGTACAACTTCTCTTTTTGGGGGGAAGAAATGTGCAAGATTAGAAATGTAAAACTTTTTGCAAGATTAGAAATGTGCAAGATTGGAAATGTAAAACTTTTTGCACAAGAATTTAAGTGAAACTACTTAATACAAGATGCCCAAGAAGTGTGAAGATGCAAGATGCACAAGAAGTTGATGTGTACACATGAGAAGAACAAGTTATACAATTAGTATCAAGAAGTTATACAATTAGTATCAAGAAGTTATACAATTAGTTCTCTACTAGATACGATCAGTTCTCTACTAGATACAATTAGTTCTCTACTAGATACAATATGAAAATTCTAGATACAATGAAAATTCTAGATACAAAGTAATTTACAATACAGTCTTTGTGATCTTGAAAATTATTTTCACCAGCCAAGAATACAAGTTTTTTATTATATTTTAGATGTAAAAATTATTTCTTGAAACAGTAGAAATACCTTCCATGAAAAACAAAGATTCCTTTATGGTCACAAACAACGTCTGAAAACCTAATGAAAAGTATTCTTGATTTCACCAGTAATTACAGCCTAAATCCATTTTTTCCTCTACTATATTGAGTATGTATTTCTGTAACTAAGTTTGAATACATGTAACCAGAAACTCTTCTGGCATGAATTGTAATAGTAACCCTGCAAAGTATTGTCCTCAAAAACTATGAAAGAAATATCAAAGTTCAAAACTTCAAAGAACTTTTTACTATTCATTCATATATTTCAATTACTCCAACCTCAATCAGACAAAAACTCTGCAATAAATTTAAAAACAGCTCATTTCATGAACTAATACCCAAACAAAGTTTTATCACTAACATGTCATGCCACAAGGAACTTGAGAATTGCATGAATAAAGACTCTGAGTACATCATACTTGTATTTACAAAGTATATCTATCCTCTAAATATTCTCTTGTGAAAAAATGAAGAAATGTTTTGTGTGACAGAACACTGTCATA